>JAKCPB010001946.1:0-93651 GCA_021442155.1 Cymbidium sinense | reverse complement strand
GCCTAAATCTAAGCGACGAGTGGACATAAGGTTTACCTCCACAAGAGAATAAATTATCCAACTTCTAGACTTATAATCACAGAGTGGCTCACTCCTCTATGATTTTAAAACCATGTAGTCTTATGGATTGCAAGATAGCTAGGTAGTTATTTAATTAGAAAGAGACTAAAGTCCTAAACACACTCTAAGAGACTAGAGCATGAGTGGTATGAGCATATGACTTAATTTAGATGCAAAATCTTTTCAAATTTTATTTCATTTTAGACACATCATTTTGATAGAGGCTTTAGATTTCTTATGCCTAAATGCATGAAGGTTATGGGTCAAATCTAGAAGAAGGTGTTCTCCACCACAAGGGATGCCCTCAGTCAAGCATTCATTTTATGCAAGGATGGAGATCTTTCATGTTCAAGAGAGAAAGAATATGCATGCATGATGTGAAACATACAACCATACAACTAATGGGTTGCTAAATCTTTTAATTATCTTATTTATGTCTTAGGCTTTATGATGAGGTTATGAGTTATTTAAAATTTAGTTATGAGTGATTAGTTGGGTAGAAAAGTTATTTATATACTAAGAGCCTAATCATATCCAAGCCACTCATTAAAGCATCAATCATTAAACAAACTATGAAAAGCATGCTATCCTAATGCATAATATAAACATAACATCAAATAATTATATAAACTATCATAAAAGAATTAAAAGGTCTGTCGGTACCACCGTATAACCCGAAGAGATAAAAGATAGGTAGCCGAGCTCTACCCTTGTACAACCTGGAATATGAAAGAATAATTATAATTTTATTAAATTCTATGGGGGTCTTCTTTCTTCATATCTCCATTTTTGATTTGGTTCCTTCTTTGATTTGGATGGTTCTTGCTTCAAAGACATTATAAGGTACCCTAGGAAAAAGCCTTCTGGCCATTGCTCATCCTAATCCACAATAGCACTAATCCTAATTCCTATTGCAAAAATTATATTTATGTGGGGAAGTAAATCTAACTACACCAGAAAAAATAGAGGTTAGCTAAATATACATATAATCTCAAGCAGTTGTATTTATAATTTGGACTTAGGTCCCTACACATGGGTAACTAAGCCCACCTATCTGAATTTGGATTATGCTTAAGGATTTAAGTAACCTATAAAAAGAGCATTCACATTTATTTTTAAGCATCCATTAAGTATAATCTCATGCAGAAAACATGATTAGGCTAATTTTGGCCTATCATCTAGTCTACGAAGCATACACCCTAACATCTGATCTAAAATAATACATCATAAAACATAACATATATCACATCATACACCTTCCTAAGAGCTAGAAGTGGTGACTTAATTCTAATGTGTGTATTAAGGCTTGTGTGGTAAGTCTTGTTAGGCATTAGTGTTGTATTTTCTAAGTGTAGAAGGATTCAATTTAACATAAAAGGTTGATTTCACTTGAAGTAGTTGAATTTGTGTTTTCTTTTGTTTCATTTGATTACACTTAGCAGTTAACTCTTATAAAGAGAGGAAAAGAGGATTTCCCTCCTTCATCCCTACCATAAGTCACTTTCTAAAGTATATTACTTTGATTTAGTTCTCTTTAGTGAATGGCTTATTAAATGATTTAATTAATCCTAAGTTTAGGTTCACTTTAAATAATCCTATTCAAAATCAAAGGCATCTTAAGATTAATTTAATTGAATTACTACCACATGACATATACTAAATAATTACTTTCCATCATATGTAACATGCATATGATTTAATCCTAAGTGTATCTATACATGTAACATATTTTAGCACACTTAAATTATGAATGTATGTGTATGTTTAGAATTTATATTTTATTTGATTGAGTTATTTAAACATATTAATTTAAACCTTTATCCAAATTCTTATACAAAAATGACATTAGAATGAAATTAAATAGGCATGTGCATAGGGAGGTAAATTAATCAAATGACCTCCTTGAAGCTAGCTAAAGTCTCGTATTCTCAAGATGTCTAGACTATATACCCATTTGCATTCAAACATATGTAAATTTGTATACATGAACATAGGAAGTAACCTTTAAATCATATGGATAATTAATTCAACCACTTAGTCAATTATGAATGCATGCAATTTTAATGTAAAATGGGATTTTCATTCACTATTCACATATACATATACATGTACTAAGATATAGGAAAGTGCGTGTCATTGTTAAACCAGGGAAGTGAGGTAATCAAATGACCTCCTTGGGGCTAACTAAAGCCTCATATTCCTGGGATGTCTAGACTATATACTTGCTTTTCTTAGACACACATGGATGTATACATAAATGAGGGAAAGAAAATCATGCAAACATTGTATATTTTGTTTGATTGAATCATTTATATATATGAATTAAAGCTCTATCCAAATTCTAATGTTGAAATACATAAGAATGAAATCAAATGGGTATGTGCCATTGTTAAACTAGGGAAGTGAGGTAATCAAATGACCTCCTTGGGGCTAGCTAAAGCCTCATGTTCCCTAGATGTCCAGACTATATACTCATTACCATTCAATCTTATATAAATCAACACATGAATGGAGGAAAGAGAATTCGACATTCATACACTTATGCTATAAGCAGATGCATTTTTTATGTACTTATAACTAGCATCATAACACATATTATTATTCATTTATAAGCTTTTAAAAATACATTTGGATTTAATAATGATATTAGACATGCATATATTAAATTAAATCTACACATGCAAGATTTCATAAAGGAAATCCATTTTATTTTACTTGATTTTGAAAAGATGGATGCATGAATTTAAATGACATACCAAATTTAACATGATTGGAAAGAGGACAATCAAATATAAGCATGTGATTGATTCAACCAAACTAGTTCTTAAGGACAATCAAATCAAATAAGATTATTTAAAGAAAACCAAAGCTTCTTTATTAATTAAGTTTTGGATTTGATTTGATTTAAAAAAGAGAAGAGAAATCATCACTTGTTGTTTTAAACCCATTCCCACATTGGTAATTTGATTTAATTTAAGGAAATGTAATTTAGTTGATTTTATGGGTTAATTAAGTTGAAGCCTTAATTAGATGAATTAATTACCCTTACCTATGTCACCTCAAAGTAATTAACTAAATAATTATGAGCCAACATGATATGCATGGAAAATAAACTTAGAATGATCCTAGAAATAAAAGGGGTCGAATGCAATTGGCTCATGATTAATTTAATTAGATTAAAGGACTTAATTAATTACTCTTGTGGTTTTCCCACACATGTGGATAAACCATAATTTCATTAAACTCATTTAGGTTATTAAACACATAAAGATCTACCCCATGATTTAATTAATTAAGGTATGATGTGAATATGATTTTAATTTGATTAAGTGATTTAATGAATTAATTAAATCTTAATTAATTTCATTTTAAAAAAAGGTGAAATGAACTTCAGGAAAGGAGTCCCAACCCTATTCCTTAGTTCACGTACTGTTGGACAATGATTAATAAACTTAATTAATCAATTTATTACTGTTCAAGTGACTAATTAAACATTAATTAACTTAAAAGAGTAGTTAAGGTTTAATTAGTTAATTTTCCTAATTAAGTGAGCAATAAGGTCATCCCATTAAATTAACCCACAAAATTTGGGATTAATTTCTTAAGTAATTAAGGAGTAATTAAGCTAATAAATTTTGTAATTAAATCCTTAATTAAGCCTTAATTACTATTCAAAATTGATAAAGATCATTTTTAATTAATTATCCTCCTAAATACCTTTAAAATGAGTATTTATTTACTTTTTTTGTTTCTTTGTTATTTTTTATGATTTTTAAAGTTTAAGCCATTAAAAATGATTAATTAAGCCTAATTAAAGCCTAATCCTATTGGTGTCACATGGCGCACTGACCCGGCGCACTTTCCACATGGCATTGTCGAATTGTCTACTTAAAACTTATCCAACTCAGCACCTACGTGGCGGTGGTGGATGCGCTTTCTCGTTCACCATTTGATCTAAGATCTAACAATTATGATTAATACCACAACTTAATAGAATTAAATCTGATCGATCTAGCAAATCTAATCACGACTGTCCATTTCAATCACGCAGAATGGACGGTGTGTGATCTAATGTCATGCGAGTGAGGGAGAATGAAGTCCATCCACCTTTGCTCACTTGATTCGAGCTTACCCGAGCTAGGATCATTTGGGATGTTTTGGTTCAATTGGTTTGGTTTAGTTTGGCTTAGATTTGATTTTGGATCATTTGAATTCATTTGGGTCAAATGGGTTAAGTTGACCAAATTAGCTTGGGTTGAGTGTTGGTTTGGATTTAGTTGACCAATTAATGATGATTGTAGGCATTGATTACACTTTATTTGGATTTGGTTTTGATTTAAGGCAACTTGAACCTTTAGATCAATTTAGGCTAAGTAGGTAAATTGGGTTCAATTGGGTCCAATCATGGCTTTGGTCAAGTTCAACAATCAATTTGGAATGAACTCGAGCTATTGATTACAATCAATTTGGTTAATATTTTTATTTGACCCAATTTGGTCTTTTAGATCAATTTGGGTCAACTTGGGTTAAAAGGCCCAATTGGGTTTGGTTTGACTCAACTGAATGTCAAGTCATATTCAAATATTGATTTTGATTTGGTATGAATCATTGGTTTCAAGTGATTTAACTTAGGTTGTAATTTGGCTAAATTGGGTTCATATGGATTAAGGGGTTGACTTGGTCAAATGACTAAGTTCACTTGGTGTGACCCAATTTGTGACAATTGAACAACCTAGGGTGATCAACAATCATGATGGGAGGTTTTGATGGGCTTGGTTCAATCCAATTTGGGTAGGATTAAAACTAGGCTCAAATAGGTCAAATTGGCTACTTTGGGTGAAGTGGACCAATTGGGTTTAGTTGGCTTGATTTTGGGTTGAGTTTGATTTAGTTGAGTTTATATAAGGATTTGGGATTGATGTATAAATTCAATTGCAAATTGCATGGGTTCAAATGGGTTTTGGATTATTTGAACATTTTATGTCAAATGGGTTAGGTTGGGTTTGGCTTGGGTTGATTTTGGTTTGGCTTGATGATTGTAGATTTTATTTATTTGTGAATATTATTGAAGGTATGACTGATTCATGAGAAAATCAATTGAATTTGGGTTTTGGAATGATGGAATTTGGCTAAGTCCATGGAGTTGGTTCATGTGGCTTAGGTTTGGATTTTGATTTGGTTTGATTTAGTTTTAATGATGTAAATGTATATTTCATTTAAATTTGTGAAGATGACTGAAAATATGATTGATTTGTGAGAAAATCAATTGAGTTTGACTTGATTTGGATTAAGATTTTGCTAAGTCCATGGGATATGTTGTATGGCTTATGAAGAGTTTTGATTTAATTTGATTTAGTTTTGATCATTTAAATGTAGATTTAATTTATATTTAGGAAGATGATTGAAGATATAAATTTATTATGAGAAACCCAATTTATTTTGGATTGATTTGGATTCAGATTTTGCTAAGTCCATGGGATAGGTAATATGGCTTAGGAAGGGTTTCAAGTTTGGATTTGATCCTGGGCTTCAATCATTTGGTTTTGGAATTTGGGTTTGTATTTGGATTTGAATTTGATGTTTGGTTTGAGAAGGCAAACATGGATTGGATTTGGGTTGTAGGGTGTGGATTATCTAATCCCTGGACCTAACTAATCCTATGGTTAACCCTTTTAAGTCTTTAGGCTTAGGTTATGTGTTTACCTAATTATTAGAAGTATCTTATGACTAGGGAAGTCTTAATGTCTAGAAGACTCATAAGTCTAAGATGGGAAGATTGAATCTGCAGTCCAAAAGTGAGGTCAATAGGCCTTAGGCTCAATAAGGTTGCCCTTTGAGATAGATGATTGGAAGACCGAAGCAAAGTTTCACATTATAGACTTGATACATCTTTTAATGATTTTCTTTGAGACCATGGATACATGAGAACAACATAGTTCCATCCTCATACATCGATGTAAGAAGTTTGTGAGGTGGGATCATCTATTATGTCAAAGGAGATCTCAAGCCATTTATAGTTCACATGGTTAGCATATATGAGGATGCATCTTACTACCTCCCTCAAAATCAATAAGTCTATGCTCATGAACTTGGCCAAAGTTTTAAAAAAAAGAAAAAGAAAAAGAAAAAGAAAGAGAAAAAGAAAAAGAAAAGAAAAAAAAAAAGAAAAGGGAGTAGAAATAGACTTGGAGGAGAAAGTGGAGCGTAACATTAGATTCCATCCACGATTTGTTACTCCAGTCAAACATATGGGTAGGACGACCTAACCTCAACTAGGCAGAGGAAGAGGCCGTGAGGTAGTGGGTGGAAAACCTCTTATTGGCCACCAATAGAAGATATTGTACACACCATCCATTTAGACTTAGAATCTTGTTCGTAGGATGAGTCTTAAATGGTTAGCACACCAGCCAGCTCTTCTCATCAGTAGATTCCCTTGGAGGTGACACTTGAGCTAGATAGCGATGAAGATTGGGCTCCAAAGCAAAGCGTAAGTGTATCCAAGTCTATATGTGAAACAATTAGGCATTAGTTGCAAACCTTAGCTCTAACCCCACTTTCCTCTCAAAAAGCTAAGGGTTTGGTAGTTAAGGAAGCCCTTAAGTCATCCATAGGTGTGAATACTCAAAGGTTTTTTCTGGGAGTATCATCCTCAAGTGAAGAAGTTGATGAAGAACTTGAGGATTACTCATATAAATATTTAATAGAATTACCTTTTGATTGGTACTTGCCTTGTGTTCATAATTCAGAAAAGAAAGGGTTAAGCCCATATACTTGGTCAAATCATAGGTCAAACTACTTTAAATTAATATGGAAGAACAAATGTAAAAGCTCTCAAACAAGACTAGGACTAGGATTTGCTACAGTGGGTCCAGTCAATGATAATGATTATTGCTTAGTTATCACCAATCATTTGGAATCTGATAAGTTCTTTTCAAATCACATTAACTCATATGATGAGCTATGTTTAGAAACTTTAAATGATCGAGATGATTTTGAGGTCAAAGACCCACCACCAGAGTTCAAAGAAGAGATCAAGTCAACCATCGATGAGCTCAAGGAAATCAACTTAAGAACTAAAGAAGATCCACACCCTACATACATCAATTCTTTGTTAAAATTAGAACCAATGACTTAATTAGGCTATTGATTGAGTTTAAAGATTACTTTGCAATGAGTTATGAAGAGATGCCTTGATTTGCTCCTGACATAGCAGTCCATAAACTAGCAATTGAGCCTACTACTAACCTTATCTAGAAAGCTCATAGATGCATGTGATTTGACATAGAACAACATGTCATTTCTAAAGTCAAGAAATTGATCAATGTTGGTTTCATCTGAAAAGAAAAATACCCTACCTAGTTAGCAGCATTGTCCCAATTAAGAAAAAGAAAGTCCAAATTCACATATGCGTCAATTTTAGGGATTTAAATAAAACATGTCCAAGAGACGAATTTCCACTACCAATCCTGGAGCAAATGGTGGAGATTGGGTCATCTCATGTTGTCTTCTCTTTCATGGATGGCTCATCTAGATATAACCAAATAAAGATGGCCCTTGAAGATGAAAGAAACATTGCTTTTGGAACCCGATCAGAATCTATTTCTATAAGGTTATGCCTTTTAGCCTTAAAAATTCCAGTGCTACATATCAGTGGGCTATGACTTGAATCTTCGACAAACTCATTCATCATCAAGTCGAGTGCTATGTTGATGATCTTGTACTCAAAAGTAGAAAAATGGAAGACCATCTCTTCATCTTAAGAGCAGTTTTTGAACAGTTAAGATAATTTAACCTCAAAATGAACCCCCTAAAGTGTGCATTCGAAGTAGCTTCAAGGCAATTCCTTGGGTATGTTGTTTGACACCAGGGAATCAAAATTAATCTGGAGAAGATCGAGGCAATAATTAAAATGCCACCTCCTAAAATTTTAACTCAACTCAGATCATTCCAAGGGCGGTTGGCCTATCTAAGATGTTGTATATCCAACCTATTGGGAAGATTTTAGCCATTCTCAGCTCTTGTCAAAAAGGATGCCAAGTTCAAGTGGGATGATAAGTGTGAGCATGCCTTTGAAGAAATCAAACATTACCATATGACACCACCAATTCTAGCAGCCCCTATCCTAGGTAAGCTACTCATACTTTACACTACTATGTTAGATGACTCCCTTGGTTCTTTGTTGGCCCATGATAATGAAAAGGGAAGAAAAATGCACTCTACTACCTCAGCCATCATCTAATCCCTATTAAGGCTAATTATCCACCCATTGAGAAGCATAACCTAGCTTTAATCTTTACATCCCAAAAGCTACATCACTACATGATTCCTCATAAGGGGAACTTAATCTTTAGGATCAATCTAATATAGTATCACATGACACGATCGACACTATTTGGATGGTTGGCATGATGGTCCATGATCCTCTTGCAGTTTGACAATACCTTCATACCCCTTCGTGCAGTGAAAGGACAAGTGCTAGTGGATTTCTAGCGACGTCAATCCCGCGACTCTCCACTTAGTGATTATCTCCCCAATGAATAAATCATGAACTTAGGAGATACTAGCACTCATCGCTGGGAGATGTACTTTGATGGTGCAGCTTCTCCTCAAAGAGGAGAAGAACCATAATCTACTATTCCAAGAAAGGTAGGGGTAAGAATAGTTCTCTTAACTCTAGACCGTGATGTGATGAGATTCTTATATCATGTGTCCAATCCTTACACCAACAATGAAGCCAAATATGAGGCTATGATTGCCGATCAGGAGTCAGACATTTCTCTAAGCATCTAGAACATCAACATCTTTAGAGATTCTCAGCTAGCTATCAACCAAATCACTGGGTCCTATAAGGTTATAAAGCCCAAGCTCCATCACTACCATAAGTACACCATAGAGTTGTTGGCCCAAATCACAGAGGTTACCATTTTTAAGATTGTTTGAAGGGAGAACATCATAGTGTATGCTTTAGCCAAGCTTGCTAAAGAGTTGACATGTGCAGAGGATGAGTCCATATCAATAAAGGTCCAAAATAGATAAGTCTTATCCCTTATTAATATTGAACTCATCAAAAAGTACTCTCTTGAAGGGGAGGTTGCCATTTCCAAGAAGGACGAGGAGTTAGATTGGAGGCAACCATTCATGGATTACTTAAATAAAGGGAAACTACCTCAAGGGAAGTCCCAAGCCTATTAGATGAAGCAGAGAGCACTTTCTTACACTCTTGTGGATGGTGTCTTGTATCGATGGTCTTTCGATCATATGTGGTTACGTTGTTTAGACAAGCATAAAGCCCATAAGATCGTTACAGAGGTACACTCAGGATTATGTTGAGCCATGAAAGCCAACATCAAGAGACTAGAATGTTACTGGCCATCGATGATCAAATATTGCATGGATACGCCTAGGGGATGCCACCAATGTCAAATACACGGTGTGGTCCTAGACCAACCACCCAACATTCTACATCGTACATTGGCCTCATGGCCATTCGAGTGTTCGGGTACCAACATAGTGGGTCTGATTGATCCACCTTCTTTTAAGGGTCATCAGTTCATCTTAGCTACTACTGACTACTTTTCCAAATGGGCAAAGATGATTTAGCTCAGAAAGGTCACAGCTCTGCTTGTGCTCTAGCTTTTTAGGAACCATATCGTATATAGGTTCAAGATGCCTCGATGAATTATATCTGATAATATTATTGCATTCAAGAGCACTGAGATCAACAACTTTTATCATAGACACAACATAGATTGGATATATCCTACCATCAACTACCCAAGGACAAACAGCTTAGCAGAAGCCTTCAACAAAACTCTTATCCAAATACTAAAGAAGACACTCTACAACAATAAGCGACTGTGGCATGAGAAGTTAGTTGAAGCCTTCTGGGCCTACCACACCATATATAGAACTCCAATTCAGTCTACTCCTTTCTCCTTACTGTATGGGTCCGAAGCCATCCTACCATTAGAAGTCTAACTCCAATCACTAAGGATAGTTGTGGGTAGCAAGATCACAAAGCATAATGCCAAGTTGCTGTTAGAAGAGCTTGAAAGTTTGGAGGAGAGATGCCTGTAGGCATGCCGAAACCTTGTGTTGTACAAAGAAAAAATGATTCAAGCTCACAACAAGTTGGTCTGCCCTAAGATGGGAGAGCTTATTTTAGTTATGAGGAGACCAATTATAAGATAGGAGGCAAGTTTGAACCCACTTGGGAAGGCCCTTTTCCCATAGAGAAGGCCTACTAAAGAGGATCTTATCAGCTTATTAATCATAAGGAGAGCTTATCAATGGGCTCTACTTAAAGAAATATTATAAATCATAATTGATAATAATTATCATCAATGAAAATTCCATTTTAACTTCAATATCTTCCATGTTCAAGGTATTCTTATTTGTGAATCCTCCATGATGTGTTTAGGTAGTGTAAGGAACTGTGGCATCGTATCCTTCATCAACACAACACAAACATAAACTACACACAAATCTATAAAATAAGCACATATCTTTTGTCTCGGGCTACTATGAGTTGAGATAACACCACTTAGTAACACTCAGTGGGCGGCGTGCTACGCTAGTGTGTTACCCAATGGTCTTCTTGCTTAGGAGGATATAAGTCTACTATGCTTTCCTTCTTACTTGGACACTACAAACCAATGAGTGCCTTATTAGTTTGGTAGGCCTTATTGCATGGCTACCTCATGTTTGTTTTGTTTAAGGGGATGTGAGTCTGCTACACTTTCTTCTTGGATTAGCCTTTATACACTGATTGGGTTATGTATATTTGAGGTTTAGGATAATTCCCCTAGAGGCTCCTTCGCTCTTGACTGCTTCAAGTTTGGGTCGAGTCCTTTCTCAGGGCTCCCAGCCTTATAGTCACTCTAGGTTAGATAACATTTGTCCTGCCGATGACACACTATCCTGATGATTAGTTCCTCTTGGAAAGCTGTCAGCCTACACACTTTCTTTCTAGATTGATCATTGCACCCCTTAGGTTGGTTGGTTCTCACTATCGATGGATACACCACTCATGTTGATGGATACACTTAGGTTGGTTTTATTCGCACCTTAGGATACACCACTCATGGCAGATGTAAGTCTGCTACACTTTCTCCATTATTTGGCCACCGTACACCTATAGGCTTTCTTTTCCAAGGATCAAGATAATGCCCCTAACAGTATCTCCCCTATGGGCACTATATTTGGATCCTTTATGAACCCATTTATACACTACCCAGGTTACTGTCGGATTGGAAAGTTCCCCTTTCCTAGTAACCACCCTGTGGTTAGAGAATCCATCCTATGGATATGCAGATTCTCCCTTGGTCTAGTAAATTTGAGATAGGTAAAGGCTGACATAACCCCTTCTTGGTGTGGTCCCTCCCATACCAATAAGGTCTATGCAAACATATAAATAAAATATATATTCACTTATGGTTTAGGAGGAAACCCCTAGTAGTACTTTTTTCCAAGCAGACATCCAATCTTTAATGCAGTGTCAGCAAAACTCCCAATAAAAATTACTTGGCTACTCTTGAGTTGATATAACTCCCCAACACCATTCACTCAATAGTGGCCTCTAAGTTAGGTTCTATTTATTATGCTACCAACAGGACACCCTAACGGTTGTTCCCTACTTTAGAAGATGTAAGTCTGCAACTCCTTCTTCCTAGCACAGCTTTTGCACATCGAAAGGCAGCCCTTTATAGTACGACCAACTATCCTTTGGATTTTTAAATCTAAGATAAGACAAGTTCGATATAGCCCCTTCTCAATGGGTCCATTGCACACTAACATGGTCCATAAATTAAATCTATCAAATTTGATCGACTCACATCCCCAGCGGATATGTGCTTAATTTGAAATTGAACTAAACCAAACAAACCATATTAAATCACATAAAATTAAGATAAAATTAATCCTGACTACTTTTGAGTTGACATAAGTCCCTAGCGGCATTGACTCAATAGTCTCCCTAGGTCAGATTCGATTTGTTGTGCAACCAACTAGTCACCCCAATAGTTGTTTCTCACTTTGGTAGATGTAAGTCTGCTATGCCTTCTTTCTAGCATAACTGTTGCACACCAAAAGGCAACCCCTTAGGTTGGCTAGTTCTACCCCACAGCTGGTAGACTACCCCTTTGGATTTGTAAACTTGAGGTAGGTCAAGGCTGATATAGCCCCTTCTCAGTGGGTCCATCGTCCACTAATGGGGTCCATAGATTAACTCAAATTAAATTAAACCTAATATGATTTTCCCAAGCAGAGTTAAATCACACCCTTCTCCCCAATGGAGCCCCAAATCATATATATAAATAAGTTAAGCAAATAAATCAAATTCAAAACCAACCTCCCCAGTGGAGCCAAATTAAACCAACTCCCCCAGTATAGTCTAAATCAAAGAAATCCAACCATACTCTTATTCCTAGCAGATACATCCATAAACAAATCTATGAAATCAAACTTAAATCTCATCCCTAATAGATAGCCTGAATCTTCTTCCTTAGTGGAAGGTTTATATACCCGTCCCTGACACGAGCCCAAATCTCCAGCGGTGTGCCTCCACATCAATTAAAATAAAAAATTAAAGTTGATTCATCTTAATCCCTGGATTATTATAGATTCTCATCCCTAGTGGATCTTCTTTCCACAAATCATATAATCATATAAAGTTCAAACATTAACCTTAACAAATTTTCTTCTTCTATGCCCTCGACATAGACCCCTCACATGTCATGTCTAATGCATGTGTGATCCCCTAGCGGATCTCCCTCCATGTCCTTGACATGGAATTCTCATCAAATCTTATTTCTAATGTTATGCACACCTTTAATGCTTCAACCAAAAGCCTAATAATGTATTCATTCAAATTACATCATCTTAACATTTTAATCAACATTTTATGATTTTTTATGCAAGCTCAAACTAACTATACAATATCATGCTAGACATATTATAGTGTGAATTTATACACAATATTAGAGTATTCAAATCTCTAATCATCAAGGGAAAGTCTCTTGAAGACACTTTCTATAGCTACCATAACTATGTTAGGATTAGATCATTCTTTAGATCTACTACTAATGACATCTTTATTCAAGGTTTAGGGATTAAGTTTAGGGTTTAGGGTTTATGTAGTGTTTAGGATATTGGGTTAGGGTTTCTTTTTAGTTTAGGGTTTACAGTTTTGGGTTAGTTTATGGTTTAGGGTTTGGCATTTAGGATTTAGGGTTTAGGGTTTAGGATTGTAGGTTTTAGGGTTTAGGGTTTATGGTTTATGGTTTTAGGGTTTAGGGTTTAGCATTTAGGGTTTAGGGTTTTAGGGTTTAGGGTTTAGGGTTTAGAGTTTACTATTTACTATTTAAGGTTTAGGGTTTAGGGTTTAGGGTTTAGGTTTAGAGTTTTGGGATTGAGGTTTTTTTAATAGAGAACATATTGAGATTCGACATTTTTGCTTGTCAATTTCATCAACCACATAGCACACCAAGTTTTCTAAGACAAAAATGATGACATTGATCAAAATGAACACCCATATAGCAAATCAAAAACCCTAGATAAGTATAACCGTCTCTATTATAAAGACCTAGTTCCATAACTAGCAGATCAGATTAGACATTCTTCAGTTTCTCCAGTTTTCATCCAAACCACCTTGCTCGGTAGCAGATCTCATATCGATCTCGATCTCCCTCCACCACCATGTTGTAACCTCATCCTCTCCGCCTCCATAACCTTTAATGCTTTGACCACCACCTCCATATCCACCATCACCTCCGTGTCCCCACCACCACTGATAACGCCTCATATTCACCTCAATCACCAAATCTAAAATTTAGGCTAGTTGGTGATGTTCTCGAGATTCTACCCATTCTATGGGTTTAGGGTTTAGGATTTAAGGGTGTTTAGGGTTTATTTTAGGTTTTAGGTTTAGGGTTTAGGTTTAGTTTAGTTTAGGTTTAGGGTTTAGGGTTTAGGGTTTGGGTTTTAGGGTTTAGCATTTAGGATTTTAGGGTTTGGGGTTTTAGGGTTTTATTTAGGGTTGTAGGTTTAGGGTTAGTTTTAGGGTTAAGGTTTAGGATTTAGGGTTTAGGATTTTAAGGTTTATTTTTTAAGTTTAGGTTTATTTAGCTTTTCTTTTATTCTATTTTATTTTATTTTATTTAGTTTTTTAATTTTTTAGTTTCGTTTAGGTTTTAATTTATTTTATTTTTAGGTTTAGGTTTAAGTTCTAATTTAGGTTTTTATTTTATTTTATTTTATTTAAGTTTAGTTTTTTTAGTTATCTTATTTTTAAGTTTTATTTAGTTTAGATTTAGATTTTAGGTTTTGAGTGTGGTTTAAGATTTTTTAGTTTAGGTTTAGTTTTAGGTTTAAGTTTAGGTTTGTTTAGGTTTAGGGTTTATGATTATATTTAGAGGTTTAGGTTTTAGATTTAGGTTTAGGTTTAGGATGGATTAGTGGAGGTTTAATTTGGTTAGGCTTTAGGGTTTAGGTTTTTAGGGTTTAGGGGTGGTTTAGGTTTTGGTTTAGGTTTAGGAGGGTTTGGGTAAGTTAGGGTTTAGGTTAGGTTAGTGTGGTAGGTTTAGGGTTTTGGTTTAAGTTTGGGGTTTTAGGTTTGGGTTTAGGTTTATGGTTTTAGGTTTAGTTTGGTTTGGTTAGGTTTAGGGTAGTTTGGGTTTAGGTTTAGGTTTATGTTTAGTGGGTTTGATTTGGGTTTAAGGTTTTAGGTTTAGGTTTAGGAGTTTAGGTTTAGTTTAGGTTTTCTAAAATTAAGTAGAGTTTAGTTTATTTGGTTTATTTTTTTATTTATTTGAGTTAATTTTTTTATTATATTTATTTAAATTTTATATTTATATAGTTTATTTTATTTATTTTTTAGGTTTATTTATTTTAGTTTAGGTTTATATTTTAAATTTATTTTTAGGTTTAAGTTTATTTTTTAGTTGAGTTTAATTTTTATTTTATTTTTTAAGTTTAAGTTTAGGTTTTTATTTTATTTTTTAGGTTTAGGTTTTAAGTTTTATTTTAGGTTTATTTTTAGGTTTTATTTTTTAGTTTAGGTTTAGGTTTATTTTTTAGTTTATTTTATTTTATTTAGTTTAGGTTTAGGTTTAGGTTTAGGTTTTATTTATTTTAGTTTAGGTTTAGGTTTAATTTATTTTCTTTATTTTATTTTTATTTTAAGTTTAGATTTTTTTTAGTTCAGACTTTATGTTTTATTTTTTATTTAATTATAGGTTTTATTTTAAGGTTTATTTTTAGGTTTAGGTTTTTATTTAGTCTTTAATTTATTTTATTTTTATTTTGCTTTTAGTTTTTATTTTATTTAAGTTTTTTATTCTTAGGTATATTTTATTTTTTAATTTAGTGTGGGGTTTTATTTATTTTATTTTACTTTATTTTCACTTTTTATTTTATTTTATTTTTAGGTTTATATTTAGGTTTTTATTTTTTTATTTTGTTTATTTTATTTAAGTTTAGGTTATTTATTTTATTATTAAGTTTTATTTAGTAGTTTTAGGTTTTAGGTTTTAGGGTTTATGTTTAGTTTAGGGTTTAGTTTGGGGTTTTAAGGTTTAGGGTTTTAGGGTTTAGGGTTTAGGTCAGTGTTTAGCTTTAGGGTTTGATGGTTTTGATTTAGGAGGGTTTTAGGTTTAGGGTAACAGGGTTTAGGGTTAATTTAGGGTTTAGTTTAGGGTTTCATGGTTTAGGGTTTAGGGTTTAGGTTTATAGTTTATAGGGTTTGGTTTAGGATTTAAGGTTTAGGGTTTAGGTTTAGGGTTATGGGTTTAGGGTTTGGGTTTGTGGGTTTTAAGTTTAGGGATTAGGGTTTAGGGTTTAGGATTTAGTGTTTAAGGTTTAGGGTTTAGCGTTAATTTAGGATTTAGGATTTTGGGTTATAAATTTAAGGTTGTAGGTTTAGGGTTAGTTTTATGGTTTAGGTTTTTTTTTTAATTTTTAAAATAAGTAAACAGGTTGATTTAGGTTTAATTAGTTTATTTAGTTTATTTTTTATTTTAGTGTATTTTATTTTTATTTTTATTTAGGTTTATTTTATAATTTTATTTAGTTTAGTTTATTTATGCTAGGTTTATTTATTTTAGTTTATTTTTTAAGATCAAATATAGGTTTATGCTTATTTTTTAGTTTAGTTTTATTTTTATTTTACCTTTTTTTTATATTTTTGTTTTTATTTTTAGGTTTAGGTTTAGGTACTTTTTTAGGTTTAGGTTTAGGTTTATTTTATTTCTATTTTAGCTTATTTTTAGGTTTTCTTTTTTAGTTTAGGTTTTGGTTTATTTTTACTTTATTTTATTTTATTTAGTTTAGGGTTTAAGTTTAGTTAATTTTAGGTTATTATTTAGGTTTTATTTATTTAGTTTAGTTTATTTTAGTTTAAGTTTATTTTGTATATTTTAGGTTTAGTTTTTTTTTTTAGTTTAGGGTTTAGGTTTAATTTTTAATTTATTTATAGGTTTTATTATTTTGGTTTACTATTCAAGTTTTGGTTTTTATTATGATTTTATTTTATTTTATTTTATTTTAGTTTTATTTTATTTTTATTTTACATTTAGTTTTTTATTTTATTTAGGTTTTCTATTTTTAGGTTTATTTTATTTTTTAGTTTAGTTTAGGTTTTTATTTATTTTATTTTTTATTTTAGTTTTATTTTTTAATTTATTTATTTTTTTAGGTTTAGGTTTTTTATTTTAAGTTTTTTATTTTATTTTATTTTTATATTTAGGTTTAGGTTTATTTAAATATTTTACTTTTAAGGTTTATCTAGTTTAGGTTTAGATTTTTAGGTTTTAAAGTTTAGGGTTTAGGTTTGGGGTTTGGGGTTTAGGGTTTAGGGTTTAGGGTTTAGGGTTTGCGGTTTAGGGTTGTAGGTTTTAGGGTTTATGGTTGATGGTTTAGGGATTTAGGGTTTAGGGTTTAGGGTTTAGGGTTGTAGGTTTAGGGTTTAGAGTTTAGGGTTTTGGGTTAGGGTTTAGGGTTAGTTTTAACATTTAGGGTTTATGGTTAGGGTTATTTTGTATTTTTTATTTATTTTATTTTTTTAAATTAAGTAAACTCATAGGTTTAGGTTTATTTAGTTTATTTAGTTTATTTATGTTTATTTTATTTTTTAATTTTATTTAAGTGTATTTTTATATTTATTTAGTTTTGTTTATTTATTTTAGGTTTATTTATTTTAGTTTAGGTTTCTTATTTTAGTTTATTTATTTTAGGTTTAGATTTAGATTTAGGTTTTTTATTTTTTGGCTTAGGTTTAGATTTTTCTTGTATTTTTTATGTTTAGGTTTCAGATTTTTATTCTAAGTTTACTTTTAGGTTTTATTTTTTAGTTTAGGTTTAGGTTTATTTTAGTTTTATTTTATTTTATTTGGGGTTTAGGTTTATGTTTAGGTTTTATTTATTTTAGTTTAGTTTATTTTAGTTTAGGTTTAGGTTAATTTTATTTTATTTTAGGATGAAGTTTTTTTTTTTAGTTTAGGGTTTAGGTTTTATTTTTTAACTTTTTAGGTTTTATTTTTAGGTTTTGATTTTTATTTAGTTTTTATTTTATTTTATCTTAGGTTTATTTTATTTTTATTTTAGGTATAGTTTTTATTTTATTTAGGTTTTTTATTTTTTTAGTTTAGTTTAGGTTTTTTTTTTAACTTAGTTTATTTTTTATTTTTTATTTTGTTTAGTTTATTTATTTTAATTTTATTTAATTTATTTTATTTTTTAAGATTAGGTTTAGGTTTATGCTTATTTTTTAGTTTAGTTTTATTTTTATTTTACTTTTTAGGTTTAGGTTTTATTTTTTATATTTTTTAGGTTTAAGTTTAAGGTTTTTTTTAGGTTTTGGTTTTAGGTTTTTATTATAGTTTATTTTTAGGTTTTATTTTTTAGTTTAGGTTTTGGTTTATTTTCAGTATAGTTTATTTTATTTAGTTTAGGGTATAGGTTTAGTTTATTTTAGGATTGCATTTATGTTTTATTTATTTTATTTTATTTTATTTTAGTTTAGATTTAGGTTTAAGTTTATTTTGTATATTTTAGGTTTAGGTATTTTTTATATTAGGGTTTAGGTTTTAATTTTTATTTATTTTTAGATTTTATATTTTAGGTTTTGGTTTTTATTGATTTTTTATTTTATTTTAGGTTTATTTTATTTTTATTTTATGTTTTGTTTTAATTTTACTTAGGTTTTTTATTTTTAGGTTTATTTTGTTTTTTAATTTAGTTTAGGTTTTTATTTATTTTATTTTAGTTTAGTTTTTATTTTTTGAATGTATTTTATTTTTAAGTTTGGGTTTAGGTTTAGGTTTTAGTTTAGGTTTTTATTTTTTTTAATTTAGGTTTAGGTTTATTTATTTATTTTATTTTTAGAATTTATTTAGTTTAGGTTTAGGTTTTTAGGTTTTTAAGGTTTAGGGTTTAGGGTTTGGGGTTTAGGGTTTAGGGTTTAGGGTTTGGGGTTTAGGGTTTAAGGTTTAGGTTGCAGGTTTTAGGGTTTAGGGTTTTAGGGTTTAATGTTTATGGTTTAGGGTTGTAAGTTTAGGGTTTAAAGTTTAGGGTTTAGGGTTAGGGTTTAGGGTTAAGGTTAGGGTTATTTTATATTTATTTATTTATTATTATTATTTTTAAATTAAGTAAACTCATAGGTTTAGGTTTATTTAGTTTATTTTTTATTTTTTTATGTTTATTTTATTATTTATTTTTATTTAGGTTTATTTTTATTTTTATTTAGTTTAGTTTATTTATTTAAGTTTGGGTTTTTTATTTTAGTTTAGGTTTTTTATTTTAGATTTTTTTTTTTTTAGGTTTAGGTTTTTAGTTTAGTTTTATTTTATTTTATTTTTTAAGTTTATGTTTTATTTTTTAAATTTATGTTTTATTTTTTATTTTTTAGTTTAGGTTTAGGTTTAGGTTTTTATTGTATTTTTTTTTAGGTTTAGGTTTTAGGTTTTATTTTAGGTTTACTTTTTAGGTTTTACTTTTAGTTTAGGTTTAGGTTTATTTTAGTTTATTTTATTTTATTTGGGGTTTAGGTTTATGTTTAAGTTTTATTTATTTTACTTTAGTTTATTTTAGTTTAGGTTTAGGTTTATTTTATTTTTATTTTAGGATTAAGTTTTTTTTTAGTTTAGGGTTTAGGTTTTATTTTTATTTTTTTTTAGGTTTTATTTTTAGGTTTATTTTTTAGGTTTAGGTTTTTATTTAATTTTTATTTTATTTTATTTTAGGTTTAGTTTTTATTTTAGCTAGCTTTTTTATTTTTTTAGTTTAGTTTAGGTTTTTATTAATTTTATTTTAGCCTATAAATGACACACCATAGCAAACCCCCAATGATGTTCCCTAAAGCTTGCCTTAAATTTGGCCAAATCCCATCATCTCAGCCTATAAATGAGTATTTTTATGAATTATGCTAGTATAAACTGTTCTACATCATACTATAACAAACTAAAATATGCTAAACAACAAGTAGTAATACACAATAGTATGCTATAATGCATAATGCTATGTTATGGCATCCTATATTATAATACACTATAACATATTATATTGTATTATATTGCATATCACATCACAAGGGAATACTTAAGATAAAAAATCATAAAATTAGTCTAAACAATAAAAAACTATATATTTTAGTCATTTCACTTACATATTTTAAATTGAAACAATATATTAGTATGTCATGCTCTACTTATTATGAATTTGGCCAAATTACACCATTTTAAAGTCAAAATCAACATTTTTATAAATAATGCTAATGTAGGCTCGACAGCATGATTGTAAAATAGTAAAAGAATTTAAAATGAACAGAATAATATATTATGATATATGATGCTATGCTATGGTACAACATATAATATTTATTTTGAACATAAAATCTTACCTTTTAGACTACAAGTGGTGCAGTACACCTTTGGTACTACAACCTAATTCCCACTACAAATTTAATAAATTTCATTATATCAATATTTTTATGATTTATATTAATATAGACTATAAAGCATAATACCATAATATACTAAAAAATTTCAAAACATCTTATAACATCCGAAAACACATCACTACATGCTCAAATATATGATGCTTCATTATACTATAATATATGGTATTATAATATGATTTAGGGTATTTGAGTCTCTAATTTTCAAGTGAAAGTCTGTTGAGGACATTTTCTTTAGCTACCATAACTATGTTAGGATTAGGTCATTCTTTAGATCTAATCCTAATGACATCTTCATTCAAGGTTTAAGGTTTAGGGTTAGTTTAAGGTTTAGAGTTTAGGGTTAGTTTAGGGCTTAGGGTTTAGGGTTAGGTTAGGGTTTAGTGTTTAGGGTTTGGGGTTTAGGGTTTAGGGTTTAGGGTTGTAGGTTTTACTATTTATGGTTTATGGTTTTAGGGTTTATGGTTTAGGGTTTAGGGTTTTAGGGTTTAGGGTTTAGTGTTTAGGGTTTAGGGTTTAGGGTTTAGGGCTTAGTGTTTAGGGTTTAGTGTTTAGGGTTTTGGTTTAAGGGTTTAGATTTTAGTTATATGGTTTAAGTTTTAGTTTAGGGTTTAGGGTTTAGGGTTTAAGGATTTTTTTAACAAAGAATAAATTTAGATTCAACATTTCTTCTTTTCGATTTCATCAACCAAGTAGCACCACAAGTTTTTTAAGAAATGAGGGATGACATAGATAAAAAATGAGCTCCCATAGAGCAACTAAAAAACCTAGATAAGTAGAACTATCTCTACATAAAGACAGTTCCATAAGTGATTGGATCAAATGTTCTTTAGGTTCTCCAATTCATCAACCACCCGCCTCTTGAGTAGCGGATCCTAAGCTCGATCTCTCCCTCCACCACCATTAACCTCCATCATTCCTCCTCCATAAACACCACACCAACCACCTCCATATCCACCACCTCTAGATCCCCCCACCACCATGTGATAACGCCTCTCGCCTCCACCACCAGATCTAGACTGAGCCTAGTTGACGGTGATGTTCTTACCGTCATGGTTCTGCCCATTCTTAGGGTTTAGGGTTTAGTGTTTGGGGTTCATGGTTTAGGGTTGTAGGTTTTAGGGTTTAGGGTTTAAGGATTAGGGTTTAGGGTTTAGGGTTTTAGGGATTAGGGTTTGGGGTTTAAGGTTTTGGGTTTTAGGGTTTAGGGCTTAGGGTTTATTATTGTAAGTTTAGGGTTTAGAGTTTAGGGTTTATGGTTTATAGGGTTTAGGGTTTAGGGTTCATGGTTTAGTGTTTAGGGTTTAAGTTTTAGTTTAGGGTTTAGGGTTTGAGATTTTTTTTTATTTTAAGAGAGAACAAATTTAGATTCAATATTTCTTCTTTTCTATTTCATCAACCAAGTAGCACCCTAAGTATTTTAAGACATAATTGATGACATAGATAAAAAATGAGCACCCATAGAGCAAATCAAAAACCCAAGATAAGTAGAATCGTCTCTACTGTGGAGATAGTTCCATAAGCAGCAGATCGGATCAGCCTTTCTTCAGTTTCTCCAGTTCCCATCAGAACCACGCCTGCCTCTCAAGTAGCAGGATCCACCATCATATCCCTGATATCCCCTTTGCCACCACCATGAATGTAAGCTCCGTCGCTCCTCCCATCTCCATAACCACCACTGCTCGAACCACCACCTCTGTGTCCACCAGCACCTCCAAATCCCTGACCACCACTGAGATAACTGTCGCCTCCGCCTTCACCTCCACTGCCAAATCTAGATTGAGCCTAGTTGACTGTGATGTTCCTGGTGTCAAGGTTATGCCCACTCTTTGAGTTTAGGCTTAGTTTAGGGTTTAAGGTTAGGGTTTAGGGTTTAGGGCTTAGGATTGTAGGTTTTAGGGTTTAGGGTTTAGGGTTTAGGATTTAGGGTTTATGGTTTTAGGGTTTAGTGTTCAGAGTTTAGGGTTTATGGTTTTAAGGTTTAGGGTTTAGGGTTTAGGGTTTAGGGTTTAGGGTGTTAGGGATTAGTGTTTTATGGTTTTAGGTTTAGGGTTATAGGTTTAAGGATTAGGGTTTAGAGTTAGTTTTAGGGTTTAGGGGTTTTTTTATATTAAGTAAATCAGTAAGTTTAGGTTTATTTAGTTTATTATTTATTTATTTGAGTTTATGTTATATTTATTTTAATTTAGGTTTATTTTTTATGTTTATTTAGTTTAGTTTAATTATTTTAGGGTTATTTATTTTAGTTTAGGTTTTTTATTTTAGTTTATTTTTTAGGTTTAGGTTTATTTTTAGTTGAGTTTTATTTTTGCTTTATTTTTTAGGTTAAAGTTTTTTTTAGGTTTAGGTTTAGGTTTTTATTTTATTTATTTAGGTTTAAATTTAGGTTTTTATTTTAGGTTCATTTTTAGGTTTTATTATACAGTTTAGGTTTTGGTTTATTTTTAGTTTATTTTATTTTATTTAGGTTAGGTTTTGGTTAAGGTTTAGTTTATTTTAGGTTTAGGTTTAGGTTTTATTTAATTTAGTTTATTTAATTTTGGTTTATTTATTTAAGTTTAGGTTTTTTTTTAGTTTATTTTTTAGGTTTAGGTTTATTTTTAGTTGTGTTTTATTTTTGTTTTATTTTTTAGGTTTAGGTTTTATTTTTTATTTTTAAGTTTATGTTTAGATTTTTATTTTATTTTTTTAGGTTTAGGTTTAGGTTTTTAATTTAGGTTTATTTTAGGTTTTATTTATTTAGTTTAGGTTTTTGTTTATTTTTAGCTAATTTTATTTTATTTAGTTATGTTTTGGTTTAGATTTAGTTTGTTTTAGGTTTAGGTTTAGGGTTTATTTATTTTAGTTTAGTTTAGTTTAGTTTATTTTAGGTTTAGGTTTATTTTATTTATTTTATTTTATTTTTATTTTAGGTGTAGTTTTTTTTAGTTTATAGTTTATATTTTATTTTTTATTTATCTTTAGGATTTATTTTTAGGTTTATTTTTTAGGTTTAGGTTTTTATTTAGTTTCTATTTTAGGTTTATTTTATTTTTATTTTAGGTTTAATTTTTCATTTATTTAGGTTTTTTATTTTTTTTATTTTTGTTTAGGTTTTTATTTATTTTATTTTATTTTAATTTTTATTTTTTATTTTATTATCTTTTAGGTTTAGGCTTAGGTTTAGGTTTAGGTTTTAGTTTATGTTTTTATTTAATTTAATTTTTTTATTTTATTTTGGTTTAGGTTTATTTATTTATTTTATGTTTAGGTTTTATTTAGTTTAGGTTTTGATTTTCAGCATTATAGGTTTTAGGGTTTAGGGTTAGGGGTTTAGGGTTTTGGGTTTAGGGTTTATGTTTTAGGTTTAGGGTTTAAGTTTTAGTTTAGGGTTTAAGGTTTTTTTTAGCAAAGAACAAATTCAGATTCCACATTTCTTCTTTTGGATTTCATGAACCAAGTAGCACCCCAAGTTTTCTAAGACACAAGTGATGACATAGATAAAAAATGAGCACCCATAGAGTAAACCAAAAACCCTAGATAAGTAAATTTGCATTTACTGTAAAGACACAGTTCCATAGGCAACATATCGGATGTGTCTCTTCAGGTACTCCTGTTTCCATCAGAACCAACCCCACCTCTTAAGTAGCGAGATCCTTCATTATATCTGTGATCTCTCCCTCCACCACCACCACGGCTGTAACCTCTGTTGCTCCTCTTATCTCCATAACCACCACTGCTCCGACCAGCACCTCCATATCCACCAGCTCCTCCAGATCCCCCACCACCACTATAACAACCGTCACCTCCACCTTCATCTCCACTGTAAGATCTAGACTGAGCCTAATTGATGGTGATGATCTCGCCGTCGAGGTTCTACCAATTCTTTGGGTTTCGCATTAGTTTAAGGTTTAGAGTTACGGGTTAGTTTAGGGTTTAGGGTTAAGGGTTAGTTTAGGGTTTAGGGTTTATTATTTAAGGTTTGGGATTTAAGGTTTAGGGTTTAGGGTTTAGCATTTAGAGTTAGGGTTTAGGGTTTAGGGATTTAGGGTTTATGGTTTAGGATTTAGGGCTTAGGGCTTTTAAAAAAAAATTAAAACTGGTAAGTCTAGGTTTATTTAGTTTATTTTTATATTTATTTGAGTTTATTTTATTTTATATTCTTATTTAGGTTTATTTTTTTATTTAGTTTAGTTTATTTATTTTAGGTTTATTTATTTTAGTTTAAGTTTTTTTATTTTTTTATTTTTTGGTTTAGGTTTTATTTAGTTGAGGTTTTTTTTATTTTAGGTTTGATTTTATTTTTATTTTTTAGGTTTAGGTTTAGGTTTTTATTTTACTTTTTTAGGTTGAGGTTTTAGGTTTTCATTTTAGGTTTTATTTTTCAATTTAGGTTTAGGTTTATTTTTAGTTTATTTTATTTAGTTTAGTTCATGTTTAGGTTTAGGTTTAGTTTATTTTAGGTTTAGGTTTATGTTTTATTTATTTTAGTTTAGTTTATTTTAGTTTAGGTTTAAGTTTATTTTATTTTTATTTTAGGTTTTGGTTTTATTTTTAGATTAGGGTTTAAGTTTTATTTTTTATTTATTTTTTGGTCTATTTTTTAAGTTTAGGTTTTTATTTAGTGTTTATTTTATTTTATTTTAGGTTTATTTTATTTTTATTTTACATTTAGTTTTTATTTTATTTAGTTTTTTATTATTAGGTTTATTTTATTTTTTAGTTTTTTATGTATTTTATTTATTTTATTTTAGTTTATTTTTATTTTTTTAATTTATTATATTTTAAGGTTTATGTTTAGGTTTTAATTTAGGTTTTAATTTTATTTTATTTAAGCTAATTTTTTTATTTTATTATTAGGTTTTATTTAGTTTAGGTTTAGGTTTTTAGGATTTAGTGTTTAGGGTTTAGTGTTTAGGGTTTAAGGTTTAGGTTTTAAGGTTTTATGGTTTAGGGTTTTAGGGTTTAGGGTTTAGGGATAGGGTTTAGGGTTTAGGGTTTAGTGTTTAGGCTTTAGGGTTTAGGGTTTTGAGGGTTTAGGGTTTAGGGTTTAGAGTTAGCTTATGATTTAGGGTTAGTTTATGGTTTAGGCTTTAGGCTTCAGGCTTTATGGTTATGATTTATGGTTAGTTTAGGGTTTATGGTGTAAAGTTTAAGGTTTATGGTTTAAGTTTTAAGGTTAGGGTTAGAGTTTAGGATTTAGAGTTTAGGGTTTAAGCTTAGTTTAGGGTTTAGGGTTTAGGTTTTTAAAAAAAAATTAGGTAAATTAATATGTTTATATTATTTAGTTTTTTAGTTTATTTTTTATTTATTTTAGTTTTTTTATTATTTTATTTTTATTTAGGTTTATTTTAAATTTTATTTAGTTTAGTTTAGTTGTTTTAGGTTTATTTATTTTAGCTTAGGTTTTTTCTTTTAAATTATTTCTTAAGTTTAGGTTTATTTTTTATTTGAGTTTTATTTTTATTTTATTTTTTATGTTTAGGTTTTATTTTTCATTTTTATGTTTAGGTTTAGGTTTAGGTTTTTATTTTATTTTCTTAAGTTCAAGTTTTAGGTTTTTATTTTAGGTTTATTTTTAGGTTTTATTTTTTTAGTTTAGGTTTAGGTTTTTTAGTTTCTTTTATTTTACTTAGTTTATGTTTTGGTTTAAGTTTAGTATATTTTAGGTTTGGTTTACATTTTATTTATTTTAGTTTAGTTTATTTTAGTTTAGGTTTATGTTTATGTTTATTTTTATTTTATGTTTAAGATTTTCTATTTTAATTTAAGGTTTAAGTTTTATATTTTATTTATTTTTATGTTTTATTTTCATGTTTATTTTTTAGGTTTGGTTTTATTTTATTTTATTTTAGGTTTATTTAATTTTTATTTTATGTTTAGTTTTAATTTTATTTACGTTTTTTATCTTTAAGTTTATCTTATTTTTTAGTTTAGTTTAGTTTTTTATTTATTTAATTTTAGTTTAGTTTTTATTTTTTATTTTATTTTATTTTAATGTTTAGGTTTAAGTTTAGGCTTAAGTTTAGGTTTAAGTTTAAGTTTAGGTTTTAGTTTAGGTTTTATTTTATTTAGGTTTAGGTTTTTTTATTTATTTATTATTTTTAGATTTTATTTAGTTTAGGCTTTGGTTTTTAAGGTTTTAGGGTTTTAGGGTTTAGTGTTTAGGGTTTAGGGTTTGGGATTTAAGGTTTAGGGTTTAGGGATGTAGGTTTTTGGGTTTATTGTTTAGGGTTTATAGTTTAGGGTTTAGGGTTTAGGGTTTAGGGTTTAGGGTTTAAGGTTTAGGGTTTAGGGATGTAGGTTTTTGGGTTTATGGTTTAGGGTTTATAGTTTAGGGTTTAGGGTTTTGGGCTTAGGGTTTAAGGTTTAGTGTTTTGGGTTTTGGGTTTAAATTTAGGGTTTAGGGTTTCGGGTTGTAGGTTTAGGATTTAGGGCTTAGGGTTTAGGGTTAGTTTTATGGTTAGGGTTTCTTTTTTATTATTTTATTATTTTTAATTTTTTTAAAAAATTAAGTAAACTCATAGGTTTAGGTTTATTTAGTTTATTTTCTTTTTTAGATTATTTATTATTTTTATTTTTATTTAGTTTAGTTTATTTATTTTAGGTTTATTTATTTGTATTTTCATTTTTTTAGTTTCTTTTAAGCTTATTTTTTTATTTTAGTTTTACTTTTATTATATTTTTTATGTTTGCATTTTTATTTTATTTTTTTAGGTTTTGGTTTTAGGTTTTATTTTTTAGTTCTGGTTTAGGTTTACTTTTAGTTTATTTTATTTTATTTTATTTAGAGTTAGGTTTAGGTTTAGGTATAATTTATTTTAGGTTTTGGTTGTATTTATTTTAGTATAGTTTATTTAATTTAGGTTTAGGTTTAGGTTTAGGTTATTTTTTAGTTTGGGGTTTAGGTTTTATTTTTTATTATTTTTTTTGGTTTTCTTTTTTAGGTTTATTTTTTAGGTTTAGGCTTTTATTTAATTTAATTTTATTTTATTTTTAAGGTTATTTTTTTATTTTAGATTTAGTTTTAATTTTATTTAGATTTTTTATTTTTTAGTTTAGTTTAAGTTTTTATTTATTGTATTTTAGTTTATTTTTTTATTTTCTTTTTAGGTTTAGGTTTAGGTTTTAGTTTAGGTTTTTATTTTATTTTATTATTTTATTTTATTTTGGTTTAGGTTTTTTTAGTTATTTTATTTTCAATTTTATTTAGTTTAGGTTTAGGTTTTTAGCTTTTTATGTTTAGGGTTTAAGCTTAGTTGAGGGCTTAGGGTTTAGGGTTTAGGGTTTAGGGTTTAAGTTTTAGGGCTTAGGGTTTAGAGTTTAGGGTTTTAGGGTTTAGGGTTTAGGGTTTAGTGTTTATAGTTTAGGGTTTTTTGGTTTTAGGGTTTAGGGTTTAATGTTTTGGTTTTAGGTCTAGGGTTCAAGTTTTAGTTTAGAGTTTAGCTATTTTGGTTATTTTTTTAATTGAGAATAAGTTCAAATTCAACATTTCTTGTTTTTAATTTCACTAACTAATTAACATACATAGTTTTCTAACACACAAGCAATGATATAGATCAAAATGAGCAAGCATAGAGAAAATAAAAAATTCCTAGATAACTAGAATTATCTCTACTATAAAGATAGTTCCATAAGCAGTAGATTGGATCGATCATTCTTTAATTTCTCCAGTTCCCATTAGAACCACTCAGGCCTCTCGAGTGGCTGGATCCACCATCATATCCATGATCTCTCCCTCTACCACCACCACGACTAGAACCTCGGTTGCTCCTCACGCCTCCATAACCACCACTACTCGACCACCACCTCCATATCCACTGACCTCCAAATCCCCAACCACCATGCGATAGCCACCTCGCCTTCACCTCCACTATAAGATCTAGATTGAGCACTTGATGGTGATGTTCCTACCATCAAGGTTCTTTCTTATTGTTTAGGTTTATTAGGTTTTAGGTTTTAAGTTTATTTTTAAATTTATTTAGTTACTTTAGGTTTAGGTTTTTGGTTTGGGGTTTAGGGTTAGGGTTTAGGGTTTAGGGTTTAAGGTTTAAGGTTTAGGGTTTAGGATTTTATGGTTTATGCTTTAAGGGTAAGGGTTTAGGGTTTGGGGTTTTAATATTTAGTATTTTAGGGTTTAAGGTTAGGGTTTAAGGTTAGGGTTTAGTGTTTAGTGTTTATGCTTTAGGGTTTAGGGTTTTGAGGGCTTGGGGTTTAGGGTTTAGGGTTAGCTTAGGATTTAGGGTTAGTTTGGGCATTAGGCTTTAGGCTTTAGGCCTTTGGGTTTATGGTTTTTAAGGTTTAGTTTTTAGGGTAACTTTAGGGTTTAAGGTTAGGGTTAGGGTTTAGGGTTTAAGGTTTATGGTTCATGGTTTAAGGTTTAGGGTTTAGTCTTTAGGGTATAAGGTTTAGGGTTTAGGTTTAGTTTAGTTTAGGTTTAGGGTTGGTTTAGGGTTTATTCTGATTTGGGTTTAGGTTTAGGATTTTTTTTATATAAAAAGTAAACCTTAGGTTTATGTTTATTTATCTTTATTTATTTTTGTTTATTTTATTTTATTTTTTATTTATGTTTATATTTTATTTTTATTTACTAGAGTTTATTTAGTTTAGGTTTATTTATTTTACTTTAGGTTTTTTATTTTAGTTTATTTCGTAGGTTTAGTTTATTTTTTAGTTGAGTTTTATTTTTATTATATTTTTTAGGTTTAGGTTTTTTTTAGGTTTAGGTTTTTATTTTTATTTTTTTACGTTTAGGTTTTTATTTTAGGTTTCATTTTTAGGTTTTATTTTTAGTTTAGGTTTAGGTTTAATTTTAGTTAATTTTATTTTATTTAGTTTAGGTTTAAGTTTACGTTTAGTTTATTTTAGGTTTAGGTTTAGGCTTTATTTGTTTTAGTTTAGTATATTTTTATTTACATTTAGGTTTATTTTATATTGTCTATTTTATTTTTATTTTAGATTTAGGTTTTTTTTTTTTCGTTTAGGGCTAAGGTTTTATTTTTTATTTATTTTTAGGTTTTATTTTTAGGTTTATTTTTTAGGTTTAGGTTTTACTTAGTTTTTATTACATTTTAGGTAAAATTTTAATTTTTTTATTTATTTTACATTTAGTTTTTATTTTATTTAGGTTTATTTTACTTTTTAGTTTAGCTTAAGTTTTTATTTATTCATTTTAGTTTACTTTTTATTACTCTATTTTATTTTATTTTTAGGTTTATGTTTATGTTTTAGTTTAGGTTTTTATTTTATTTAGGTTTAGGTCTTTTTATTTGTTTTATTTATATGTTTTATTTAGTATAGGTTTAGGTTTTTAGGTTTCAAGGTTTATTTTTTATTTTTATTTAGGTTTATTCTTAATTTCTAATTAGTTTAGTTTATTTATTTTAGGTTTATTTACATTTGTTGATTTTTTAGGTTTAGGTTTAGGTTTAGGTTTAGGTTTATTTTTAAGTTCAGTTTTATTTTTATTTTTATTTTTAGGTTTAGGATATATTTTTATTTTTTGGTTTAGGTTTTGGTTTTTGTTTAATTTTTTTAGGTTTTGGTTTTAGGTTTTTATTTTAGGTTTATTTTTAGGTATTATTTTTTAGTTAGGTTTAGGTTTATTTTTAGCTTATTTTATTTTATTAGCTTAGTGTTTAGGTTTAGTTTATTTTAGGTTTAGGTTTAGGTTTTATTTACTTTTGTTTAGTTTATTTTAGTTTAGGTTTAATTTTATTTTATTTTGTTTATTTTATTTTTATGTTTTTTAGCTTTACTTTTAGGATTATAATCTAGGTTTAGGTTCTTATTTAGTTTTTATTTTATTTTTTTTAGGTTTATTTTATTTTTATTTTATGTCTAGTTTTTATTATTTTTATGTTTTTTTATTTTTAGGTTTATTTTATTTTTTAGTTTAGTTTAAGATTTTATTTATTTTATTTTAGTTTAGTTTTATTTTATTTTTTATTTTATTTTTAGGTTTTGGTTTAGGTTTTAGTTTTGGTTTTTATTTTATATTATTTTATTTATTTAGGCTTAGGTTTATTTATTTATTTTAGTTTCGGATTTCATTTAGTTAAGGTTTAGGTTTTTAGGTTTTTAGGGTTTAGGGTTTAGAATTTAGGGTGTAGGGTTAGGGTCTTTTGATTTATTTTAGGTTTATTTATTTTACTTTATGTTTTTTATTTTAGTTTATTTCTTAGATTTAGGTTTAGGTTTAGGTTTATTTTTTAGTTTAGTTTTTTTTTTATTATATTTTTTAGGTTTAGGTTTTATTTTTTACTTTTAGGTTTAGGTTTTTCCTTTATTTTTTTAGGTTTAGATTTTTATTTTAGGTTTCTTTTTAAGGTTTTATTTTTTAATTTAGGTTTAGGTTTAATTTTTGTTTATTTTATTTTATTTAGTTGAGGTTTAAGTTTAGGTTTAGTTTATTTTAGGTTTAGGTTTAGGTTTTATTTGTTTTATTTTAGTTTATTTTTGTTTTATGTTTAGGTTTATTTTATTTTATTTTTATTTTAGGTTTAGGTTTTTTAATGTTTAGGGTTAAGGTTTTATTTTTTATTTATTTTTAGGTTTATTTTTTAGGGTAAGGTTTTATTTAGTTTTTATTTTATTTTATTTTAGGTTAATTTTAATTTTTTGTTTATTTTACATTTAGTTTTAATTTTATTTAGGTTTATTTTACTTTTTTAGTTTAGTTAAAGTTATTATTTATTTTATTTTAATTTATTATTATTCGTTTATTTTATTTTATATTTAGGTTTAGGTTTAGGTTTATGTTTTACTTTAGGTTTTTATTTTATTTTATATTTTGTATTATTTAAGTTTAAGTTTTTTTATTCATTTTATCTTTAGGTTTTGCTTAGTTTAGGTCTAGGTTTTTAGGTTTTTAGGTTTATTTTTAATTTTTGTTTTGGTTCATTATATTTTTATTTTTATTTAGTTTTGTTTATTTATTTTAGGTTTGATTAATTAAGTTTACTTTTTTATGTTAGGTTTAAGTTTAATTTTTATTTCAGTTTTATTTTTTATTTTATTTTTTAGGTTTAGTTTTTATTTTTTATTTTTAAGTTCAAGTTTACATTTTTATTTTATTTTTCTAGGTTTAGGTTTTAGGTTTTTATTTTAGGATTTTTTAGGGATTATTTTTTAGTTTAGGTTTAGGTTTATTTTAAGTTTATTTTATTTTATTTAGTTTAGTGTTTAGGTTCAGTTTATTTTAGGTTAAGGTTTAAGTTTTATTTATTTTATTTTAGTTTAGGTTTATTTTATTTTGTTTATTTTAGCTTTAGGTTTTATTTTTTTTTTATTTTTAGGTTTATTTTTTAGGGTTTAGTTTTTATTTAGTTATTATTTTATTTTATTTTTATTTTATGTTCAGTTTATATTTTATTTAGGTTTTTTATTTTTAGGTTTATTTTATTTTTTAGTTCAGTTTAGGTTTTTATTTATTTTATTTTCTTTTAGTTTTTATTTTTTATTTTATTTTATATTTATGTTTATGTTTAGGTTTAGGTTTAGGTTTAGGTTTAGGTTTAGGTTATTGTTTAGGTTTTTATTTTTTTTATTTTATTTAGGCTTAGATTTATTTATTTATTTTAGTTTTAGATTTCATTTAGTTTAGGTTTAGGTTTTTAGGTTTTTAGTGTTTAGGGTTGTATGTTTTAGGGTTTAGGGTTAGAAATTTGGGTTTACTGTTAAGGTTTTTTGATTTATTTTAGGTTTATTTATTTTACTTTAGGCTTTTTTTTTAAGTTTCTTTCTTAGGTTTAGGTTTAGGTTTAAGTTTATTTTTTAGTTGAGTTTTATTTTTATTATATTTTTTAGGTTTAGGTTTTATTTTTTCATTTTTAGGTTTAGGTTTTTATATTATTTTTTAAATTTAGGTTTTTATTTTAGGTTTCTTTTTTAGGTTTTATTTTTTAGTTTAGGTTTAAGTTTAATTTTACTTTATTTTATTCTATTTAGTTTAGGTTTAAGTTTAGGTTTAGGTTTAGGTTTTATTTGTTTTAGTTTAGTTTATTTAAGTTTATATTTAGGTTTATTTTATTTTGTTTATATTATTTTTATTTTAGGTTTTGGTTTTTTTCGTTTAGGGTTAAGGTTTTATTTTTTTTATTTATTTTTATGTTTTATTTTTAAGCTTATTTTTTAGGTTTAAGTTTTATTTAGTTTTTCAATTATTTTATTTTAGGTTAATTTTAATTTCAATTTTTTTTATTTTATGTTTAGTTTTTATTTTATTTAGGTTTATTTTACTTTTTAGTTTAGTTTAGGATATTATTTATTTTATTTTAGTTTATTTTTATTAGATTATTTTATTTTATGTTTTGGTTTAGGATTAGGTTTAGGTTTTAGTTTAGGTTTTTATTTTATTTTATTTTTCTATATTATTTAAGTTTAGGTTTTTTATTTATTTTATTTTTAGGTTTTATTTAGTTTAGGTCTTGTTTTTAGGTTTTTAGGTTTATTTTTTATATTTATTTATTTTTGTTTATTTATTTTAGGTTTGCTTAATTAAGTTTACTTTCTAGATTTTGGTTTAGGTTTAATTTCTAGTTTATTTTTATTTTTATTTTATTTTTTAGGTTAAGTTTTTATTTTTTATTTTTTGTTTCAAGTTTAGGTTTTTATTTTATTTTTCCATGTTTTTTAGGTTTTTTTTTTATTTTAGGTTTAGGTTTTTTTAGTTTATTTTATTTTATTTTAGGTTTAGGTTTAGGTTATTTTAGGTTAAGGTTTAAGTTTTATTTATTTTATTTTAGTTTATTTTAACTTAGGTTTAGGTTTATTTTATTTTTTTTATTTAAGGTTTAGGTTTTATTTCATTTTTTTATTTTAAGTTTTATTTTTTAGGTGTAGGTTTTTATTTAGAATTTATTTTATTTTATTTTAGGTTTATTTTATTTTAATTTTATGTTTAGTTTTTATTTTATTTAGGCTTTTTATTTTTAGGTTTATTTTATTTATTTTTATTTAGTTTAGATTTTTATTTATTTTATTTTATTCTAGTTTTTATTTTTTATTTTATTTTATTTTTATGTTTATGTTTAGGTTTAGGTTTAGGTTTAGGCTTAGGTTTTATTTTAGGTTTTTATTTTATTTTATTTATTTTATTTTGTCTAGGTTTAATTTTATTTATTTTTTTATTTTTAAATTTTATTTAGTTTAGGTTTAGGTTTTTAGGTTTTTAGGGTTTTGGGTTTAGGGTTTGGGGTTTAAGGTTTAGGATTAAGGGTTAAGGGTTTGGTGTTTAGGGTTTAAGGTTTGGGTTATATGTTTTATGGTTTAGGATTTAGGGTAGGGTTTATGGTTTAAGATTTAGGGTTGTAGGTTCAGGGTTTAGGTTAAACATTTTTTTATTTTTAAATATTTTATTTTTTTAAATTAAGTAAACTGGTAGGTTTAGGTTTATTTATTTTATTTTTTATTTATTTTAGTTTATTTTAATATTTATTTTGATTTAGGTTTAGATTTATTTTTACTTTATTTTATTTTATTTAGTTTAGGTTTAAGTTTTGGCATAGGTTTAGGTTTTAGTTACTTTAGTTTAGTTTATTTTAGTTTATGTTTAGGTTTATTTTATTTTTTTTCTTTTATTTTTATTTTAGGTTTAGATTTCTTTTTTATTGAGGGTTAAGGTTTTATTTTTTATTTATTTTTAGGTTTTAATTTTAGGCTTATTTTTTTAGGTTTAGGTTTTATTTAATTTTTACATTATTTTATTTTAGGTTAATTTTAAATTTTTTTATTTATTTTACATTTAGTTTTTATTTTATTTAGGTTTATTTTACTTTTTAGTTAGTTTAGGATATTATTTATTTTATTTTAATTTATTTTTATTAGAGTATTTTATTTTATTTTTAGGTTTAAGTTTTAGTTTAGGTTATTATTTTATTTTTTCTATATTTTTAAGTTTTGGTTTTTTTTTATTTTATTTTATTATTTAGATTTATTTAGTTTTTTTTTATTTTATTTATTTTTATTTATTTTATTTTATTTTGTTTATTATTTATTATTTAATTTTATTTATTTTTAGGTTTAATTTTTTTTTATTTAGTTTGTTTTATTATTTTATTTTAGGTTTGTTATTTTATTTAGTTTTTATATTTTATTTATTTTTTTAAATTTAGTTTTATTTTATTTAATTTATTTTATTTTTTATAGGTTTATTTTTAGGTTTATTTTATTTAGTATTTATTTTTATTTTATTTTAGGTTTATTTTATTTTTTTATTTTAGTTTATTTTATTTTATTTTAGGTTTATTTTTTAGGTTTATTTTTTTTTTTTTATTTATTTAGGTTTTATTTTATTTTATTTTTTAGTTTTTTTTTAATTTTATTTTAGGTTTATTTTATTTAGGTTTAGGTTTTTTTATTTTATTTAGGTTTAGGTTTATTTATTTTTTTATTTTAGATTTTATTTAGGTTTAGGTTTTAGGTTTTATTTTGGGTTTAGGTTTGGTTTAAGGTTTAGGTTTGGGTTAAGGGTTTGGGGTTTAGGGTTTAAACTTTAGTTTATAGGTTTTAGGGTTTAGATTTAGAGTTTAGGTTTATGGTTTAGGGTTTAGGGTTTATTTAGGGTTTAGATTTTTTTTATTTTTTAAATTTTTTATTTTTTTTAAATTAGTAAACTAGTTTAGTTTATTTAGTTTATTTTTTATTTATTTTAGTTTATTTTAATATTTATTTTGATTTAGGTTTATTTAAATTTTTATTTAGGTTTAGCTTTATTTATTTATTTTATTTTTAGGTTTTATTTAGTTTAGGTTTAGGGTTTAGGGTTTGGGGTTTTGGGTTTAGGGTTTGGGATTTTGGGTTTAGGGTTTCGGGTTGTAGGTTTTAAGGTTTAGGGAGGGTTTAGGGTTTAAGGTTTACAGTTTAGGATTTAGGGTTTAGGGTTTTAGGGTTTATGGTTTAGGGTTGTAGAGTTAGGGTTTAGGCTTTAGGGTTAGTTTTAGGGGTTAGGGAAGGGTTTTTTATTTTTCTTTTATTTTTTAATTTTTTTTAAATTAAGTAAACTAGTATGTCTAGGTTAATTTAGTTTATTTATTATTTATTTTAGTTTATTTTTTTTACCTTGAATTAGTTTATTTTTATTTTTATTTTGTTTAGTTTATTTATTTTAGGTTTATTTATTTTAGTTTATTTTTTTAGGTTTAGGTTTAGGATTATTTTTTAGGTTAGTTTTATATTTATTTTATTTTATAGGTTTTAGTTTTATTTTTATTTTTAGGTTTAAGTTTAGGTTTTTATTTTATTTTATTAAGTTTAACTTTTAGGTATTTATTTTAGGTTTATTTTTGGTTTATTTTTAATTTAGGTTTAGGTTTGTTTTAGTTTATTTTATTTTATTAGTTTGGTTTAGGTTTAGGTTTTTTATTTTAGTATAGTTTATTTTATTTTAGATTATATTTAATTTATTTTTTTATTTTAGGTTTAAGTTTTTTTAGTTTAGGGTTTAGTTATATTTTTTATTTATTTAGGTTTTATTTTAGGTTTATTATTTAAGTTTATGTTTTTATTTAGTTTTTATTTTATTTTATTTTATTTTAGGCGTATTTTATTTTTATTTTAGCTTTAGTTTTTATTTTATTTAGGTTTTTTACTTTTTAGTTTAGTTTAGCTTTTTATTTATTTTATTTTTATATAGTTTTTATTTTTTATTTTATTTTCTTTTTAGGTTTAGGTTTTAGTTTATGTTTTCATTTTATTTTAGTTTATTATTTTATTTTTGTTTTAGTTTATTTATTTATATTATTTTATAGAATTTATTTAGTTTATGTTTAAATTTTTTGATTTTTAGGGTTTAGCGTTGAGGGTTTAGGGTTTAGGGTTTAGGGTTAAGGCTTTGAGGTTTAGGGTTTAGGGTTTAGAGTTAAGGGTTTAGGGTTTCAGGGTTTAGGGTTTAGGGTTTAGGGTTTAGGATTTTGGGTTTTGGGATTTAGCATTTAGGTTTTAGGGTTTAGAGTTTTTCTATTTATTTTTATTTTTTTATTAAAATTTTAAATTAAGTATGGTATTTTTATTATTTAGTTTATTTTTATTTATTTTAGTTTATTTTATTTTTTTTATTTTTATTTAGGTTTATTATTATTTTTATTTTTATTTAGTTTAATTTATTCATTTAAGGTTTATTTATTTTAGTTTATTTTTTAAGTTTAGGTTTAGGTTTAGGTTTATTTTTAATGTTTAGGCTTTATTTTCTATTTTTAGGTTTAGGTTTATGTTTCTATTTTATTTTTTTATGTTTAGGTTTTGGGTTTTTATTTTAGGTTTATTTTTAGGTGTTATTTTTTGTTTACTTTATTTTTTTTTAGTTTAGGGTCTAGGTTTAGTTTCTTTCAGGTTTAGGTTTAGCTTTTATTTATTTTAGTTTTAGTTTATGTTTATTTTATTTTATTTATTTTAGGTTCAGATTTTTTTTTTAGTTTTAGGTTTAGGTTTTATTTTTTATTTATTTTTAGGTTTTATTTTTAGGTTTTTTTTTTAGGTTTAGATTTTATTTGGTTTTATTTTATTTTATTTTATTTATTTTATTTTATTTTAAGTTTAGTTTTTATTTTTTATTTAGGTTATTTATTTTAGGTTTATTTTATTTTAGTTTAGTTTAGGTTTTATTTATTTTATTTTATTTTAGTTTTTATTTTTTTTATTTTTTTATTTTTAAGTTTAGGTTTAGGTTTTAGTTTAGGTTTTTATTTTTATTTTATTTTATTATTTTATTTAGGCTTAGGTTTTTTTATTTATTTATTTTAGGTTTTATTTAGTTTAGGTTTAGGTGTTTAGTTTTTAGGGTTTATGGTTTAGGGTTTAGGGTTTAGGGTTTGGGGTTTAGTGTTTAGTATTTAGGGTTGAGGGTTTGGGGTTTAGGGTTTAGGGTTTAGGGTTATAGGTTTTAGAGCTTAGGGTTTAGGGTTTAGGGTTTAGGTTTTGGGGTTTATGGTTCTAGGTTTAGGGTTTAGGGTTTTAGGATTTAGGGTTTTAGGTTTAGGGTTTTTGTTTAGAGAAATTAGGAAAATTTTATTATCATAAAGAAAAGATACAAAGTCCTTAGAGGGGGCAAATCTCTAAGCTAATGCTCAAAACTACAAAAGACTAAAGATAAGCCCTTAACTAATGCAATAGTTAAAGAAAGCAAGCAATGGAAAATAGAAAGAATCCACAAAGAAAGTCCATGTGACAAACTTCCTCAGCTCCTTTTGAAACCAGCATGATCCACCATCAATAGTCTCCCAACCTGTAAAAAAGATTTGCAACATGCTTTTAAAGGGATGAGTATAGATAATCAAATAATTAATCAAGTATAAAGAGTAAAGCGGATAAAGGAATAAGATAAAGAAAAGACTAGCTCGATTACAATCGTCTCAAGGAGCAACGATATATGAAAGCGTCCAAACTTTAGGTGAAGGGTTATAATTACATATAGCACTACTAGCCAAAAGATGAAAGAGTTGGAAACATCAAGGCCATCATTGCCAGCATACCTCTTGTAGCATCTTATCCAAGGACGATGATCACACAAACCTGCATAAAACTTCAAGCAATAAATATTACCTCCAAATAGCTAGCACTCAGAGATATTAAGTTCAGTATAATAAATAAGGATGTAAACCATCAAGATAGCACCAGACCATAAGGAGCACCACCAAAGCCACCACCAAGAATGGCTAACAAAATCACTAGCAAAACCAATATGAGAAAAGCACTAAGCAGAGACAAGACAAGGGAAAAGAAAACACATAGGTGGTAGGATCCTCCATGAAAGGACACAAGAGCCCAAAGAAATAATACCCAATCTAAGTAAGACTAATAGAGGGTTAGGCAGCAAGGAAACCATCCAAATAGGAAAGCGGCGAGGTTCAACCGTAGCCCAAAATGGAAAATTCCAATAGGAAGAAACTAGAAGAAAAGAATGATAGAAAGATAAGTAGTTGATTCCTAACATAGTCTCCAAAGAAGCAAGAAAATTATACTAAAATAAATACTCAACCAACGACCGGTACAACCAATCTATGCAACCAGCAAGGAAGACCACCCCACAGGCCACCATAACAATCAAGGATTCAAGTCATCAACTCCAGAGTCATCAGTAAAAAATCCAACAGCAATCTTCCAATCACAAACATTGAAAATATCTTGGGGATAGAAACAGTCAACAGCCACTAATCCCAATCCAAGGAAAGGAGAATCCAGTCCAGAAAGATAGAGATAGCAACCAATGATAGAAAAAGAAAATGCCCATTAGGACCAAATACAATCCAATAAGTAGAAACAATAGCAAAATAGAAACCCAATAGAACAACCATCAACCAAAGATAAAAAATAGCTCACCAGTAGTCTTCAGTTTGCCCATTCATAACAAAAACCAAAACCAAAACCATAGTAATACAGGGGGAGGGGGCAAAACAAATATTTAGAAGTATAATAATCTAGTTACATCCATCCTCAAACTCATCCAGAACAAAAACAAAGTAAGGGTAAAGAGCCCAGAAAAATAATTCTCCAAGCTACAACAAAGCAACAAATAGCCCTCAAGGGCACCCAACCCCTCTTAGCAGCAGGAGCAATAACCACATAAACACAGCTGCCAAAAGCCACAATTTGATTATCAAAGCCTAACCAAGAAAACCACGCCCCAAACAGCATAGCAAAAACCCTAAAGGATGAGAGTAGGTGAGAAGGGTGGAACTCATGAGAGAATGGACAACCAAAAGCACTAGAAATAACCACAATAATTAGTAAATAACTAGGTGGCAGGTCATCCAGCCACTGAACAACCATTCTAGAAAAACTCAGAGAAATGACCACTAGAAAAGAGAGTTGGAACCAAAGGCAAGTAACAAATCTAGAGTGAGCAACCCCTAGGAAGGGAAAAACCCCACACCCAGACAACACTAGCAACCAGCCAACCAGAAAGTCCAAGATAAATAAACTAGGTTGTAGAGAGATCCAACCAATAAAGAGAACCACAAAAGACAAGCAAAACCCAACAACTTCCACTTTCGCAAACACATCCACCGGTGGAGAGAGAAAATAAACCAAACCTAGTAGAAAGCCAAAAAAGAAAAATAACCCCAACAAATCAAAGATAGGAAGAACTCAAAGCGGAGAATAAAATTAAATTTAGGTGAAGAGAAAACTCAATACCAAACCAGAGAGGAAATAACCAGGGAAAAACACCACCATAGAGAAAGCTAAAGCCCCAAAAGAGATAGGAAAAGCAAAAAGCCTCCAAGGTAAGGCAATCAAATTTTATCTAGATTCACAGGACCCCTTAAAAGAAAAGTATGTCCTCATTAGAAAACATTTGCAAATAAGCAGACTTGGCCCCCAAATTGGCTAGAAAATTAGCACAAGAATTTCCTTCACTATAAATATGAGAAATTTGAAAATCTAGATTAGCAAGAAGACTCCTAGTATGATTAAGAAAATAAAACACTTCAGCATTGCCATGGGAATTAGATTTAAGTAATCTAAAAGATGGAGAGCATAAACTTCAAACCAAATCTTATTAAAGCCTTGTTGTAAACAAATGGAAATGCCATGATGAATGCCTTTAAGTTTAGCAAATAAACTAAACAAGGCTCTAAAGGGGCATCAAAAGCATAAATAACCTTGCCACTGTGATCTTTCAAAATCCCACCACAACCATAATAACCATTAGAAACCAAGCCATCAGTGTTAACCTTACAAAGAGGGTAGGAAAAACATTACAAAAAGGAAGGTTAATCCCAAATTTCAAGGCCACAGACATGTACCCTTTAAAATTGGAGTGAGTAAGAAGATTGGCTTTGAAAAGAAATAAAACTTTATATTTGGATCTAGCAATGATACGATTATAATTCATAAGAATATTACAGTGCTTTGCATCATTTCTATCCATCCAAATATACTAAAGAATCGTAATAGCTAATACAATTTTAACTTGACCCTTAGAAGTATGAGAGAATCATGCTTCAAAGAGTTGCATAATAGAAAATGAACCATTAAAGTGGAAATTATTAAAAATATTATCATACCCGTTCGCATTTAGCGGAATAGGGCCATTCATAGAAACATGATCCTCACTTTCAATGTGATAGCATGACATTTAGAGTTGGAAACCTTTTTCAAAAGTTTAGCATCCATAAGAATATCATGCTTAAGAATGTGCCACATTAAGATCGAGAACAAAATAGGGATACTATTATTCCAGATTTTAGTAAAAACCAAGGACTCTTGATATTTAAATCTGATAAAATGCCACACATCCTTAAAAACAAAATCTCCAGAAGAAGAAATTTTGAAAAGAATTTGGTTGGGTTCATTAGGGTGAGGGAAAATTTTAAGGATTTTCTTGATGATCACTTTAGGGACAAGGTTATTCAATTGAGCCACATCTCATTATTATTATTAATTAAGATGAACCTTAAACACCAGGAATGGAATAGTATTGAATGAATCAGAGTACGACCAAGCCAATTATCTTACCAAAAAAATGAGGAACCATAATTGATACCCCGAGAAATTAAATTCTTAGCACTCCATTTAAAACTACGAAGTCTTATCCAAATTGGAGAATCCCTAGATTTGAAAACACTAATGAGGGGGTGTTTGCCCTGACAATATTTAGCATGCATAAACATCGATCAGTAACTATCTTTATTTCAAAAGTTTCACCACATTTTATAGGAAAAATAATTAATAGAATCCTCTAAGGTTTTGCAACCCAAGCCACCTTCATTATTAGTACCACAACAGTTATGCCAACTAGCCCAGTGTAATCTTTTGGTAGATGTATTAGATCCTGAAAAAAATTTATCAAAAAGTCTATTAATCCTTTTAATAATAGAACATGTAGGGACAATAGTAGACAAGAGATACATTGGCAGAGTGCAAAGGGGTACTTTTCATCAGGATAAGTCTAGTACCAAAGGAGAGTAAATGAAATTTCCAAGAGGAGGTTTTTCTATTTATTTTTTGAATAACTTCATCAAATAAAGAAGATCTTTTCATGCCTCTATATGAGGGAGTCCCCAAATACTTGATAGGGAGATTTTAATGAAAGATGCCCGTAATATTTCTGATAACATCGATTTAGATAAGGAGATGGAAGAGCTAGTAATAAAAATTTTTTTATCAGGATTGATATTCAAGCCACTCTCCCTACCAAAAATGAATTAAGAACTTACATAATTTCTTAATGTAATGAGTGGAGGCACTACAAAATATAATGTAATCATCAGAAAAACTAAGGTGAGTAATGGGAAACCCACCAATGGTTCTATAGAACATGTTACTCATTCAACTAAACATATGCTCAAGACATCTAGAAAGATATTCCATACATAATGAAAAGCAGAGAAAGAGTGTCACCTTGCCATAGTCCATGAGAAGAGGAGAAAAAACCATGCACTTCACCATTAAGAAGCATAGAAAACCAAGAATTCTCAATCCCATTTTTAATTAAAGCAATATATTGATTAGAGAACCCAAATAAAGCCAAAATTTTATATAGGAAAACCCAACCAATATTATAATAGGCTTTGGAAATGTCAAGCTTAAAAAGCAGGTTTCCACCGTGAACTTTGGCATTCAAATCATGGATCATCTCTTGAGCTAAAAGAACATTATCAGAAATAGATCTCCCTTTAACAAAACTGGTTTGATTTGGGGAGATAATTTTAGGGAGCAAGATGCTCAATCTTTTAGCCAAAGTCTTAGAGATAATTTTATTAAAAAAAGGACAAAGGCTAATCAGCCTAAAATCACTCCAAACTTCAAGATTGTCTTTTTTAGGAATTAAAACAGTGAAGGTGCTAGAAAAATATTTGGGAAGGATACTACCATTAAAAATAACAAGAACTTCTTTAATTAGGTCCTCTTTAAAAGACTTAGCCTATATCATAATCAAATCACTTAAAATCCATGAAATTTTCTTTTAACCCATCTATATTCTCATTTATATTCACATATATAAATGAAATATAAATTCAAACAATCAAAACAAATTCCAAAAATCAAACTCAAATCCACTCAAAATCCAGCTTCTCAAGTGAAAGTCTTGAACTTAGCCAAATCAACTTCAAATCAAGCCAAACTCCTAATTTTTCTTCATGATTCAATCAACCCTACAATCATGAATCCAAATATAAATGCAAACTTCAATCACTAAATCAAAACTCAATTCAAAAATTAAACCCCAAATCCATTCATGTTCTTCCTTTGAATATGAAATTGTTAAATGAATCAAAACCCATTTGACTTAAAACCAATTGGAAATGGATTTATATTTCAATCATAAGTCCATATACAAGTTCAATAAAACTCAAATCAAGCTTTCACCAAGACATTTGACCCACTTAGGCCCACTTGACCCAAAGTGATCTAAAGTACCCTTATGAGCCAATTTCTAATCCTAACTGAATTGGTTTGATTCAAACTCACCTATGACTCTCATCATGATCAACAATCATCATGAGAATCACCCAAATTGGGTCAAACCAAGTCAAATCTTAGGGTTAACCAAATCAACTCTTAGCCAAAATGAAACCTAACATAGCCAAAATCCACCATAGGCCAAATTGATTGAAACCATTGATCTAAGTTCATTCATGACCTATGTTTGAACTTGACCAAGTCAACATTTGAGCCTAACCTAGACCAATTGGCCACTTGACCCAAGTTGACCCAACTTGACCTAAAAAGTCAAAATGTGCCAAAACTTGACCCCTAAGCCAAATTGATTAAAACCAATGAGTCAAGTTCATTCCAAATCACTTGTTGAACTTGACCAAATCCTCAATTAGCCAACTAGACCTAACCTAGCCCAATTGACCTTGAACCCAACTTGACCTAAAGGGGTCATGTTGAGCCAAATTCAAACTCAACTAGAATTGATTGTAAACAAGGATACCAATCCACTTCATATGACTAACCAAACCTAAACTTAACCATGACATAGCTCAAATAGGTCAAATGGGTCAAATTGGTCAACTTGACCCATTTGACCTAGATGAAGTGATATGAGCCAAATTCAAACCTAAGCCAAATTGAATCAAACCAAAGCCACCAAAACATTTCAAATGGTCATATGAACTTGGCCCAAGTTGATCCATTTTGATCTAAATGGGTCAACTTGAGCCAAACCATACCAAATGGAATCTAATGAAACTTGGCCAAACCTATTTTCTCAACATACTAACACACATTCAAATTCAAAAATTAGCTAAATGAAAATTCTACCCTTATAGAACAAATTTTGGTCAAATCCATGGGGAATTTGGTCAAGTCCTCTTCATACCAACTTGATACTTTCCTAATAGGTCAAGTAGACCCTATGGAGGGTGGTGCACTCAACCCAATGGGTTTGGGTTAGCCCAAATTGACCCAAGGAAAAAACTGAGCTCATGGATGAAATTGGCCATATGGAAAACTTCCCTCCACTTATTTTGAAGCAAATGAGAGGTAACCACTCCACTCCTTAGCCCAAATAGACCATGTGCAAACTTCTAACAGCTCAAACAGCCCTTTCAATCTTGCCAATTGGATCAAAATGGAAAACATAGCTTCGGCCATCCGATTGCCATAGGGGGAGATATACTCTCCCTAATTCACTTTAATTCTAACTTTGTCACTGTCGATTGAGTAAGGGAGAGTGTTAGGAGCCATCTTAGAGTGATCCTAAGCTCACTATAAGTGATTTGAATTTGGCATTTCTCGATTTTCATCCTTTGAAAATAGGGGAGCTCCATAGATTGGCAAACTTTCCCCACACTCCAAATCAACTCAATTGCTTTCGCACACTCCACCAGAGGGCCAAGTCAAACTTGCCTAAGCTCTTTCTAAAGTTTCAAAGGCAAGGGGAGGTCTAATTCCATCAAATCCACAAGGGAGCTAAGGAGGGGTTGGTCCATAGAGAAATCTTCTCAACCTCAGGAACAAATACTTTTACCATAGCTTTGTCTCAACCAGATGAAGCTCCTCCAAGGGAATCGAGCGTCGATGAGGTTTGACATTTTTTACCACTAAACTCCATGTGTGTTGGTCCTTTGTGAAAGAAAGTTTAATGGCATGAAATTTCAATGATAGATGTGATTGTGCAAAGTTTCATTCCAATCGAGCTCGAGCTCGGATCTTCCCTAAAGTGGAAATCTCCATTATTCCTCGGGGAAGAATAGGATGATGATCTATCGCATTTTGGATGGACGGTCGAGATTAAATGCACATTTTAAAACTTATTTCACCTTTTAATACTGTGGGTTTATTCCTGGCCATTCGATCCTTGATCGAACGGTGGATACAAAACTGCATAGTGCCACTGCCATGCGGTACTATGATGTGACAATTAAGTGGCTACTCATTGCTTAACATGTGGAAAGCGCATCTGACTTAGCCGCCCGTGTGTCACGCCATTAGATTAATAGATTAATTAGGTTTTAAATAATTCTAATTAATCCTTTAAACTTCAAAAATTTATATTTCTTTAAAGAAAAATAAAAAAAATATGAGGTAAATTGCCACTGAAAGATAATTCAATCTAGAATATTCTAAAATTGGTTTTAATGGATTTTTAATATTATATTTCTTTGATTTTGGGTTTTCTTAGAAATCTTAATTTGCTAATTATTTCTTAATTAATCCATTGATTAATCTCAAACTTCTTGGGTATATTTTAGGGGATGACTTCTGCCTCCCCTAATTTTCTTGGGATTTATTGATGGCTTAATTGGGGGAATTTCTAATGCAATTCCTAATTACCCGCTTTATGTAATTAAGGTTAATTAAAGGTTTGATTAGTATTTTAATTATTTATTAAATTTGATTAAGGTTTAATCCAATGAATAGGAGATTTAGGGAATAATTTTGGGGCATTTCCCTAAGTTATTCCCTAAACCATTCCTTCCTAATCTTCTCTTAATTATGGGTTAATTCACTAATTACCCTCTTAATTAATTTCTTAAAATTTCTAAAATTCTATAAAACTTAATTAATCTACTTTGGGTAGATGCTTTGGGTGTTCAAGAGCCTAAGTTCAATTAAGGAAATCAAAGCTCAACTTATATGTGTGTGGGGTGTTTTGAAATTACTTAAGATAAACCCTTAGCTTAATTAACCATTAATCATGAGCCAAATTACATTAGGCCCTTTTCTTCCTAGGTGCATTACAAATTTAAATTCCTTTGTGATTTTATGTCATCTCATTGGCTCATAATTATTTGGTTAACTATGCTAAGGTGGTGTGTAAGGGTTAATTAACATATTTAACTCATACCTTAATCAAAATCTAAAATAAATCTAATCATCTAAAACTTAAATAAAATGTCAAACACATGTGGGAATGGGTTATAGAGCAAACTCAATCCACATTTTCAAAATTAAATCAAATTCAAAATCAAACAAAAATCATATTAAATAAACTTTGATTTACTTTAAGCTTTCTTATTTCATAAGATTGTCTTTAGGATTTAATTGAAGAGAATGTGTTCACATGCTTTCATTGCTTTAGTTCTTCCCCCAACATGTGAAATATCTATGTCATGTGGTTTCATACATCCATGCTTTTCAAAAATAAAATTTGAAATGAAAATGATTTCTTTATGTCAAATTGCATGTGTTGGCTAAAGAAAGAATATGAGTGGCTATTATCACTATCAAATCAAATTATTTTCAAAATATATGAATCAATTATCCAAATTGAAAGTGTGTTACTTATATCTTAATTATAAGTTTGCATGTGAGTAAAATATAAATATGTGCTTAGTGTAGGTCTTCTTTCTCTTCTCTTTAAGTATAGTTTTGATTAGGATTTGGTAAGGTGTATGGTTCATTTGAAAAGAATTTAATACTTTCCTAATTCCATATCCTATTCATTCCCATACTATCACTTAAGAAGGTTACTTATGCTTGCACATATAAATTGCATAAAAACAATAAATCAACTAACACAAATTTTTGCATTCTTTCTTTTCCATTCATTTCTTCTGTACACATGCTTGTATTTAAGGAAAGTGGTATATTAGTCTGGACAACCCCAAGGTTGCAAGGATTTAAGTAGCCTAAGTAGGTCTTGTACCTTACACCGATGGTTAACAATGGTATTGTACTCACTTATGCCTTTCTTACTTTCAAGTGTGCATGTGAAAATTGGATAAGAAATCCCTTTTCTACCTAATTAGAATCATGCATCATAAACTTTCAAATTTTCTTAAATGAATTTCTTAGCATGCATCATAAAGTGTGTAAAAATTCTAATTTGTATGTATAGATATGCTTAGGACTCATCCGTATGCATGTTATACATGTTGGGAAAGAAATGAAGTGATGTATGATTTGTGAATTTGGTTCATATTGTTTAATCTTAAATTGTCTTTCTTTTTGAATGGATTTGTTTAGAGTCCATCTAAACTTATGATTAATTAAAACACCAAATTAAAACATTCACTAAAAAAAACCAAATCATGAATCTACTTTAAAAATTACTTAGGTTAGGGATGGAAAAAGAAGTTTTCTTCTCTTTCCATCTCTTTATAACTTCGTAATTAATTGTATGATTCACTTGAACCTAATCACAACATGAAATAAAATCAACCCAAATCAACTAAATCACTTAAATGAAACCCTCCTCTAAGTTGAACATGTTTCACACTTAGAAAATTCTAAAAACCAAAGCCATAGCTAAGCATACCACCTACAAAACACACATTAGACAAGGTCAACACTTCTAGCTTTAGGTTAGGGGCGGTCTGATGATGATGTTTTCTTTTTTGTGATATATGTTTTAGACTAGATGTTAGGATGTATGTGCATATAATGAATGGTAAGGAGATCTTAGTCTAACCATTATCTTCTGCATGAGATTGTGCTTAAGGGGCATTATAATAAATAAAATTATAAATGCTTTTGATGTGCAGGTGTTTATACATTTAACATAATCCAATTGGCCTGGTGGACTTGGTCACCCATGTGTGGGGTGATAAGTCCAATATACATTCTTAGGATTTGGTGGTTTGTTTAGCTAACCTTTGTTTTGGTGTTAGCTAGATTTACTTTTCCTTTTCATGTAAATTTTTGACAATTAGAATTTTGGAATGATTGTTATGGGATTAGGATGAACATTGGTCATAAGATCTCATCTTATGCACCAAGTAAAGCCTTTTGAGCATCCACCTTCCAATCATCTAATAGAATGAATGAAAGAAGAAAGAAGAAAAGAAGAAGAAAAGAGTAATGAAGAAATGAAGCTTGAAGACCCTCATAACAATGAATTACTTGCTTAATTGTATTTAATTCATTTGTAATCCGGGTTTTATAAGGGTAGAGCTATAATTTATTTTGGGTTTGTGGTGGTACGACCAATGGCCTCTTATTCTTTTGTGATTAGCTTTATAAATTGATTGATGATTTGTTTAGCTTGTGCATTAAGTGGCATCTTTTCCTAGTTTCTTCCTTGCTTTATGTATGGATGTGGATTAGGCTCTTAGAAAAATAAATCTTTTACCCAACTTAATAATTCAAAACTAAAATAAGAACTCATAACCTCACCTAAAGCTTAGGTTAAAATCAAGATAAAAGAATTAGCAACCCAGCTAGGTGAGTACTTCTTTTATAACATCATGCATAAATGCATATTATTTTCACTCTTGATTGGAGGGCTTCCACCTTTGCCAGAGAAACTTGGCTTGACCTTTAAGATCCATGGTGGAAACACACCTCCTCCCTTCTTATTGATTTTATCCAAAAATCTCATTTGTCATGCATCAAGTATATGAATCCTATTAGCCTTAGTCAAAATGATTATCCAAGAATAAAAATAAAATTAAATTTGAATTGCATTAGATTTAGGTCATTTGAGGCATGTCCTAACATGATCTAGTCTCTTTAGGGAGTGAGTTTAAGGACTTATTCTCTTTCTAAATAAATAACAACCCATCTATCTTGCATAAAGCATATGACTTGCATACATAAATTTTAAACCATAGGAAGAGTAAGTTGGTGACCACCCCCAGGTGGTTGTAAGTCCAAACAATTGGGTGGTTTGTTCTCTTTTGTGGAGGAAAACTAAATACCCATTTTTGCCTTAGATTTAGGTTGTGCTTTTGGTCCACCTTTAGATTTAGGTTCTCAGTTGCTTTTCTCCTTTGTGGGCCATAAGCATAAATCCTCACCTCTTAGGCATTTCATAATCTTGTCATGGAATCATAAGCCTTAAATTTGTAATGAAAAATTAAACTCAAATAAATTAAATCAATTTTAAAAATGTAAAGCCCAACCATAAGATTGTTTGAGATGCTCGCTAGGTTTCCTAGCATCGTGGGCATCTCCTACTTATCTTTCTTTGGTTTCGATAATAAGTCCCTCTCTTTGATCAATCCCATTTGATCTTCCAAAATAAACTAATCGATTGATAGTCCTACCTATTGAAATCTTTGGAGACAATGATCATTTACCTTAATAGAGTATTCTAAGGATCCCATCCCTTAGGATGTAATTATGGGGTCTTGCCCTGTAGAACAATGAACGATTTAAAATAAACCTTACTTTACTTTTCCATGTAAAGTAGGGAAGAATCTCTGGTACATAAGCAGACCCATTATCCTTAGGAGTCCTTATTCAGGTGATTAGGTCTATTGTAGGGTGGTGACTTCTATCTCTCGAGATAGTACACCCCAATCGATTATCAAATAAGAACATCTGATCTGTGGTGACCCAACATATATATATATATATATATATATATATATATATATATATATATATATTTTATATATATATATTATCCTTTTTTATATATTTAAAGGGGGGATAGATGAAGGCAAGAAATGTATTAGAAAATTTTCACCACATATTTTTTTGCCGACTCCATTGGGGATGGTTCCTCTCTCCATCTTTGGTAAATGATCATTGACTTCAAGTATCGATAGTGGGTTTGTATTTTGGTATGAAATCATATTATCTTTCTTCTATGGCACTTAGCTTATTTCATCCTTAGTTGAGTTAGCCAACATCTTTAAGTTTAGATCTCACTGTGGTCTTAAAATTGGGTTCTCCAATGGGTAAAAAATAAAAAGATCTAAATAAAAGAAACATTTAAAGACTTCCTCCTTGTCATTTTTATGATAAGGAAATCTTCATTCTAAAACAATAAAGACAAAATAATTTTTTTATGAGAATCTTTCTTTTCAAAAGAACTCTGTCAAAAGTTCACATAATAATATATTTTCCACAAAATTTTCTTAAATCACCCTCATCTAAAAATTCTCATAATTGTTACATATAGGAATCTTCAAAAATAAAACTAACAATCTTTTCCAAAAGCACAAATGAACATCTTCTTTCAATTTATTTTGATGAAGATTTCATTTTCAAAATAAAATGAATAATCATCTTTCCAAAAGTCAAAATTAAAATTGAAAAATAAAAATTTCAAAAATCACATATGAACCTTTCCATTCAATATTCACACCTATTGAATGGAAAGTTTCATTTTCAAATAAAGTTAAATTTTTCAAAGCACATATGAACATCTTCATTTAATATACTAAAATTTATTGAGAAGATTTCATTCCTAAATAAAATAACATAATTTGAAATCCCACTTAAACATATCCCACATATGATTAAGTTGGAATTCCTCTTTCAAAAGCAATAATCACACAAAATAATTTTTTTTTTGAAAATAAGATTGACCTCCATTCCTACATACCCAAATTTGTTGAATGGAAGTCCTCTTTTCAAAAATTAAAACATAACAATCATATTTTCAAAATTCAAACACATTTGGAAGGTTCATTTATACTTAAAATTTGCTAAGTGAAGTCTCCAAACTCAAAACCAAAATTTTCAAACACATTTGGAACTTCATTTAGCATACCCAAATTTGCTAAGTGAAGTCCAAAGTCAAAATCAAAATTTTCAAACACATTTGGAACTTCATTTAGCATACTCAAATTTTCTAGGTGAAGTCTCTAAATTCAAAATCAAAAATTTTCAAACACATTTGGAACTTCATTTAGCATACTCAAATTTGCTAAGTGAAGTCTCCAAATTCTAAATAAAAATAAAAAATTTAAACACATTTGAACATCATTTAGCATACTCAAATTTGCTAAGTAAAATTTCAAATTCAAAATCAAAATTTTCAAACACATTTGGAACTTCATTTAGTATAATCAAATTTGCTAAGTGAAGTCTCCAAATTTAAAATCAAAATTTTCAAACATATTTGAACTTCATTTAGCATATTCAAAGTTGCTTAAAGTCTCAAATTCAAAATAAATAAAAATTCAAAACCTTTGGAACTTTATTCTTTAGCATGCAAATTTGCTAAAGAAGTTTCCATTTTCAAAACCAAATCAAAATTTTGAACATCTTTTGAATCTCATTTAGCATACTCAAATTTTCTAAGTGAAATCTCCATTTCAAAAAAATTAAGTGGAACTTCATTTAGCATACCATATTTGCTAAACTAAAGTCTCCACTTTTAATCAAAAAATAAAATCAAAATAAAAAAATGAAACACATTATGATTTCCTTAGCATACCCAAATTTTTAAGGATCCTACTCTTTCAAAATCAAAATATCAAAACAAATGAAACACTTTAGGATTTTCTTAGCATACTCAAATTTGCTAAGAATCCATTTTCAAAATCAAACAAAACACACTTGGGTTCTTCACTTAGCATACCTAAAATTGCTAAGTGAATTCAAATTTTCAAAATCAAATAAGAATTCACCAAAAAGAAATAATTATTTCAAAACACTTTACTTAGCATACTCAAATTTGCTAAGTAAAACATCAAATCCAAAATAAAATCAATTGACCCTTACTTTAACATACTCAAATTTATTAAAGGAAAGGGTCCTCAAATAAAATATCTAAATTCAAACAAATATGAACCTATGAAAGCAGCCTTATCAAAATATTTTAAATCCATCTTTCAACATACCCAAATTTGTTGAAGTTGGATTCATATTCAAAATTCCTCTTTTCAATCAAATTTCTAAATCTCCTTAAATCCATTTGAATACTTAACACTTCCAAGATGTTGGATGTGGGTTCAAATTTTTGATTTAAATTCAAAAAAATCAACAAAAATAGAAATCTGATCCAAGCTCATTTCCTATTGCACATTCTCACCATCAATTACAGTACAAATACAGTTCAATTTTTTAGTCTTTGCAGTTGATCTGAAATGGCAGGCTCGCAAAACTTTGATTTCACTTTCCCTGATGGCATGGATTTGGCTTTGGACAGCCAACTTCCCCCGATTGGATCATACACACCTTATCCATTTTGGTAGGGGATTTGAGGGAGTGAGGATTATATGTGAGGGCACTCCCCTCACGACTGTTAGTAGGACCACGGTGGTCAGGCAGAAGTCGATCATCCAGATTGATCTACCTTTTGATTCTGACATCTCCTCATTGAAGAGGAAAAGTGCAGTCAACTAGCTTTAGTAGTGGCGGTACATAGTGTCAAGTTTGGTATGCTCTGTGGTTTCTCATGCTAACCCGGTGGCAGTACTCTCATCAGTACCCTCAAAGGGTAAGGCTCCTCTAATCTCAGAGCTTGCCTCCCCTACTTTTGAGTATGGGTTAAGCTCTCACTCCTCTTATCCTACCTGAACACATTGAAGGAATAAAAATTGCATGATCAAGCGATATCACTAGATTTGGAGATGGAAGCATTTCTATTGAGTTTCTGTCTTGACTTGGTTATTGTTTCATCCTCTCTCTAGGTCAGATAGAGAGGATGTTAGGAGGATTCACACATCACCTAGTGGTGGTATCAACAATCAATTTTAGCAGGGAGGAGGTATCGCCTCTCATCTTGTGCTAGGTTGGCGAGGGTTATGGATGTTAGTCGAGCTCAATTTGATGAGATCCATTATCCCCATGGTGTGGGAAAATTCATAAAGCAAAGACCGAGAGGCCCATACATGCTCATATTACGGTGAGAGAGGTTCAATCCGCGTCATCTTCCTTGTTGATTTTCCGGCCCGTGCAGACCCGACCATCTTATCATCTTACCTGGGACCAATCATCACAAGAGGAAAGCTCCTTCATAGAGTCGTGGTGTCTCCACCACACTGCTCTACCCCTCATCCGCCATCACCAATCCAAGTCACAGCATCTCTAGTTCCATCAAAGGCCAGAAAGGCCATATCCAGGGAAAAGCGCACCCCATTAGTGATCCGGCTATGGACGAGGGATCCTACCCCATCTACACCACCTATTATGGTGAGACCAAGCTCTCCTGCTCAACCTTCTACCACAGTGGTGGTGTGGAAGGAGTGGCGACCCCAAAGCATAGTGGTCATCCCTTCACCAACTCAGTAGACATGGAGATGGTAGCTTATTTGAGGTAGCGGATGATAGCGGTGAGATGTAACCTCCTAGGAATGTCACCCCTATTGTACCTATTGATAGTCAGGGGTGTGTCTCTTTTAGTGAGTATAGTCCTCATAGGTTTGACTCTCTAATAGCAGGTGAGGTTCGGTGCCTCTTAGTGTGTGATAGTGGTCACACCGGTCAGTCGAGATCATTTATTCCCATTCAGATTGACCATTCTCGTGAGGAGATAGTAGCATATTATCTAGTAAAGTTGAAAGAGATTTTGGGGTATGATTGGTCAAATGAGGAGAAGGTCAGCTTGATCCCAAAGATGATTTGTTGAGACTTCATTTGGAATACTATGATAGATCTCTTCAAGGAGCGGGCCATGGAAGGTGATGAGGTTGTTGAGAATACCGCAACACCTCCATCGGTTGAAATAAAAAGATGAGCAGATAGATAGGATGGCATGTAGAGGACTTGTAGCATTTAGTACTTTAAAATAAGCTAACAGTTCATCCTACTACATTGTCTGAGTTAGTGCATGTCTTGGACCCAAGACCTTACCTCTCATTGAGCAAGGTAGCACTAGAAGGTATAGGAAGGTAGTGGAAAGTACCTCCAAAAAAAAAACATCTATCCATGGTTAGAAAGTGAAGGAAGTTGGCTCAAGTCGAGAGGATCATCAGTTCCAAAGGTAGTACCCAAAAAATTTGATTCAATATAATATTCCAAGGGTTTCGTGCCACCTTCCTTTAAGAGTTTTGATGATAGTGAAAACCCAAGGTAGCATATAGCACACTTCAAGGCCAATTATTGCAATGTCGGTGGGAGCGACACTTTTCTATTCTGCCTCTTCGTTAGTAGCCTAGTAGAGATTGCTTTTGATTGGTATCCTGAACTGCTCAATAGTTCAGTAAAGATATTTACTGAGTTAGAGAAACTCTTTATCAAGAGGTTTGCTGGAGCTCAAACAAAGGGTTCTTGTGTGATCGTTGTAGCACAACACTCATGTGAGTCCCTTGTTGATTATGTCCTCCATGGTGTAAGAGTATGAAATGCGAGGCATAGCTATCGGCGACATGCCATTAAGATTCTTCTAAAGAATATATCCATGTCCGGTCTCCTTCATGCTTAAGGGCTTCACTATCAAGAAATTTGAGAAGCTAATCAACAAGGCAGCTAGTTTACAAAGAGAAGCCACAAACACTTGCCTTTTCAAGACCCGGTTGTAAAGCAAAGCCAAGGTCTATGAGAAGAAAGAGTAGTGGTAGTAGATAAGGGAAGTAGCATAGAGATCGGTCAGAGACCATGACCTCGGCGCCTCCACCTCCTTTGCCACCAAGGCCCTATCGGCCTCCACGGCATCCACGGCCAGCATACGCCTCTCGACCATACCACCAGTAGCGGTGGCATATGCCCACCCATTTAGGTAGCTATGGTCCACCTCTTTTAGATAAGCAACCTTATTCATTTAAGGGAAGTAGTCAGGAAGATCTTTAAGAATCTCTTAAAGAAGCCTAATTTTTAGCTACCCGAGCTTAGGAGATCGGAGGAAGTAGGCAAAAGTCATGATCCTAACTTGTGCCCCTACCATCATATGCTAGTCCATGTTTTGGAGGATTGCTTCACATTCAAGGATTGACTTGAAAATAGCTTCAAGATGTTTAGTTATCCAAAAGAATACCTTGTGGAACAACCATCCAGTTCTATTAGGGTAATCCTTGGGGATACATGTGATCTTCTCAAAACTAAAGAAGGTTGGGATATTTCTTTATCCAAAAAAAGAAGATCATCTAGAAGATCAAGAAGCTTTCCTTGTAGGTGCTTGAGTCAGCTCAAACCTCCAACATCAAGGAAGGTTTGCAAGTAGCCAGTATCAACTCGAGGAAAGGGGGAGCTGAGCAACAACAGCAGAAACATCAGCATGTGTCAGCCCAAGATAGCATTAGTGCAACCACCAATCGAGTCCGACCTCCACTATAATAGACTTCCACCCTGACTTCTTCCTAGCTCTTCTTCTTCTACTAGTAGAACTCTTGTATCGATGGATAAGGGCATCAAATCCTTACCACTTACTTGATTTCTACTTTGTACCTCCAAACAAACCCAAGAAATTAAAGAATAAAGCTTGAATTACATCACTTCGATGGGTTGTCTTATTCTAAATGATAACTCTTCAAGTCAAAATAACTATAATAATTCGATCTTCTTCTTTTTATTGAGTTGGACTTTCCTACTCTAAATACTATGGGTTTATCTCTTGAGATAGACTTGGAATCATCTGATTCTGAGGGTCCCATAGGAGAAGCTGTAGGTGAGCCTGATGTGCAGGTAGAACCTTCCATTACCCTAGAGATCAGAAATTCAACCCATAGTGAGGTTCTACCTCCTAGGCACACCTCAAGATGGGGAAACAAGTCATTGGTATGCAGAGGATCAGAAGTCCCTCCATGATGCTCCACCCTTGGATATGCTTATGGAGGACCGCCCAGGTGGACTAATGTCCTCATCTAAGAAAGTTTTTCCCATCTAAGCATATATGATGCCCTTATCTTTTCCAAAGAGATGAGAATCATTAATCAAGGCTCTCCTTTATCGAGATATGTTTAGCTCAGCGGTGTGAGGAGACACATTACTGCCAGATTACCTTCACGATGAAGACCTTCTTCTAGGGACTTGGAGCATACCGTCCCCTACATATCCTGTCGACATGGATAGGTTAGACTTGAGTTTTGTGGATCTAGGTGCATCAATGAACATTATGAGTTTAAAAACCCTTGCCTATTTGAGGATTGACATTTACACACTTTGAGGAGATTGGATGATGTTGAGAGAATTCAATGAACAAGGTGAGTGGGCTTTAGGTTCCATAGTGTTACCTTTAGAGATAAGTGACTGGAAGACTGAAGCTAAGTTTTACATCATTGATTTGAATACTTCATTCACTACTTTTCTCAGTAGGCCTTAGATACATCAAAAAAAGATAATTCCATCCTTCCTCCATCAATGTATCAAGTTCAGAAAGATGAGATTGAATACCGTCAATGAGATGAAAAGCCATTTTCAATTTAGAGGTTGACATTTATGATGCCTACTATCTTCCTCAAAACACCCTTTCTCATGAACTTGGACAAAATTCAAACTCAAAATCAAAGGAAAAAGAAAATGAAGGAAAATAAAGAAAAGAATATGAAAAGAAAAATAAAAATTCAAGTGAACAAGAAGGGAAATGAAGAAGAAATAGATCCATATCACATTCCACCCATAGTTCATTCCATCATATGGACATGTGGGTAGGATGGCTCAACCTCCACCAGGCAGAGGTAGAGGCAAAATAGAGGTAGTTCAGGTGGAAGACCCCAGTTGGCCATCACCAACGAGGTCATGTTCTAGTTCATAGAGTACCCCTATTCACATAGACTTGGAATCTAGCTTGAGGATGAGTTTAATGTGATTGATAGCACACCAACCTCTCTGGGTTCCATTGGAGGTGACTTTGATCTAGGCAGAGATGAAGACCGACTCGGACAAAGCAAAGTATTCAAATCAGGTTTATGTGAAACTATTAGACAGTAGTTGGGAACCTTAACTCTAACCTCACTTACCTCTTAGAAAGTTGAAGGTTTGGTAGTTAAGGAAGTCCCTAAGTCTTCCAATGACATGAAGCAGAAGAGATTCTTTTTGGGATCATCATCCTCAAGTCTTGAAGTTGATGTATAACTTGAGGAGGATACATTTAAAGAATTAATGGAATTACCATTTTACTTTTACTTTTTGTGTTCATAATCTTATACATAAAGGTTTAGTTCCTCATACATGGTCCACAGTTGAGTACTTTGAGAATCTATGGAATAATACAGTGAGGAAGCACAATCAAGTGACTAGGATTGATGCAGTGGGTCCAGTCAATGATGATGATTACTACTTAGTTGTTACTAATCATTTGGAGTATGATAAGTTATTTTCACACAACACCAACTCTTATGGGGTGCATGTTTAGAAACCTCAGATGATCTAGATGATCTCCAAATCTAAGAGGGACCACCAAAATTTAAAGAGGAGATATATTCAACCATTAACAAGTTTAAAGAAATTAACCTTGAGATAGAAGAAAATCCATTCCTGACGTACATCAGTTCGTTGTTCAATGAAGAAGAAATCAATGACTTAGTTAGGCTATTAACTGAGTTTAAAGACTTCACATGGAGTTATGAAGAAATACCGATTATCTCACGTAGCGGTCCACAAGCTAGCAATAGATCTAACACTACCCCATTAAGTAAGCTTATGCATACATTAGAAATTGAAATACAGTCATTTTAAGTCAAAACGTCGATCTTTGGTTGAAAGAAATATTACCTAGTTGTGATGTCATCCCAATTAAGAAGAAGAATGGAAATTAGCATATATCTTGATTTTAAGACTTAAATGCATGTCCCTAAGATGATTTCCTCATACATTAGACCTTCAAAATGGGTACATACCCTGCCAGACTAATCTTCAATGAACTCATCCATCATGCCTTGAGTTATACGTTGATGATCTAATAAGAAAGACCATCTCTTTGACTTGAGAGTAGTTTTGAATGTTAAAATATAACCTCAAAATGAATCCAAGTGTGCATTGAGTAGCTTTAGAAATTCCTTGGGTTTGTTGACAGAGGGATAGATAGATCGAAAGATCAAAGCTATCTTAGAAATGCCACCTCCTAAGAGTTTAACTCAACTCAAATCCTTTGATGGTGGAATATCTAAGATGCTTTATCTCCAACCTATCGAGATGCAAACCATTCTCAACACTTGTCAAAAGGATGCCAAGTTTGTGGGATGGCAAGTGCCGACATGCCTTTGAAGACATCAGTATTTGGTGAATCCAGTTCTAGCCCTATCCAGGTGCCACTCATCCTCTATATTGCTTTTGGATGACTCTCTCGATGCTCTTTGCCCAAGCCAATGAAAAGGGAAGGAGAATGCTCTCTACTCATCATCATTGATTCTGAGAAACTATCCACCCATTGAGAAATAATTGGCTTTAATCTTTGCCTCTCAAAAGCTACAACAATATATGCTTTTTCATAAGGTAAACTTAATCTCTTGAAAAAATCCATTATAGTACCTCATGACACGGCCAACGTTATATGGACATTTTGCATGATGGTCCATGATTCTCTCGTTGATATCACATTCCTCCATGCGATAAAGGATAGCACTAGATTTCTTAGCACACCCATTTCCTGCTGGCTCTCCACTTAGTGATGATCTCCCTGATGAACAAATGATGAACTTAAGGGAGGCCAACAACCATTGATGGGAGATGTATTTTGATGATGTAACTTTTTTTCATCAAGGGGAAGCACCACGACCTATTCTCCCAGGAAAGGCAGAGGTATGAATAGTTCTCCTAACTCAAGACCCTAATGTGATGAGATTCTCATACTATCTTCCAACCCCACCAATAATGAAGCGAGTATGCTTTGATTCGGTTTAGTTAGCCATCACTATCGGTGTCAAGAGCATTAACATCTTTGGGATTCGTTTATCATCAATCAAATTATTGGGTCTACAAGGTTCTCAAACCCAAGCTTCATCATTACTACAAGTATACCATGAAGTTGGCCCAAATTCAAAGTCACCATCTACAAGGTTCCCGAGAAGAATAGAGATGCTTTGGCCAAACTTGCCAAAGAGTTGGCATGTAAGATGAGTCCATTTCAATAAGGGTCCAAAATAGACAAGTCTTATCCCTTATTGATGTTGAACTCATTGAGAGACTTTCTATTGAAGGGGAGGTTGCCATTGCCAAAATGGACAAGGAGCTGGATTGGAGGCAACCATTTAGATTAGTTGAATACTATCAAACTACCTCAAGAAAAGTCACAAGCCCATGAAATAGAGCTCTCTCTGCTCTCGTTGATGGCACCCTTATAGTCCTTTGACCAAATGTGGTTATGTTGTTTAGACAAATGAAGCCCATGGCATTATAAGCGAGGTACATTCAGTCTATGCGGGTGCATCAATTCGTTCAAGATGAAGATGAAGATCGAGACTAGATACTCTCCTTGATGATTATGCATGGATGTAGCTAGAGATGCCATCAATGTCGTGCAGTGTGGTCCTCCACCAACCACCCAACATTCTACACCTACATTGGCCTCATGGCCATTTTGAGTGTTGGGTACCAACATTATGGGTCCGATCGATCCTCCTTCTTCCAAGGTCATCATTTATCTTCGCCATTACTTTTCCAAGTGGGGAAGCCATCCCACTCATAGAGGTCATAGCTCAACATGTGTTATAGTTTTTCAGGAACCATATCGTATATAGGTTCAGGGTGCCTCGATGAATTATATCCAATAATGGTATTGTATTCAAAAGCATGAAGATCAACAACTTTGCCAGAAGACACGGTATAGATTGGAGATACTCCACCATCTACTACCCAGAGAAAATGGCTTAGCAGAAGCATTCAACAAAACTCTCATCCAAATACTAAAGAAAACTCTTGATGATAACAAATGATAGTGGAACGAGTAGTTGGTTGAAGCCTTGGACTACGCACCAACTCCAACTCATCCCCATTTTCCTTGGTGTATGGGTTTGAAGGCATTCTACCTTTATAAATTCAACTCCCATCACTAAGGATAGCATTAGGTAACAAGATCACTAAAGAGCATAATGCAAAGTTGGTTAGAAGAGCTCAAGGTTTGGAGGAGTCACCAGCTTGCTAGAACCTCGAGTTGTAAAAGCCAAAATGATTCAAGCTCACAAAGTTGGTCACTAGGTCTTTCCAGTGGGAGAACTTGTGTGTTATTAGAGACAATTGTTGCCCTCAAAAGATGGGAGGCAAGTTTGAACCCACTTGGGAAGGCCCCTGTCATAGAAGGCCTACCAAGGAGGATCTTATCACTTATTGATTGTAAAGGGGCCGATGCTTCCAATTAATGGGCTCTATCTAAAGAAATATTACTCATGAAATAAATTATATTTGAAAATAATTATTAATAAAAAAAGAAATTTAGATTCCATTCATCAAATCTTCTCTTCTTTTGAAGCATTGTTTGCTTATCTTGCGAATCTATCGTGGCATTTTTAGGGTAGGTGTAAGAGTCCCCAAGTGGCATCCTATCCCTCTTTCACAACCCAAACACAATCTCCCGATGCTATTAGAATAGGAGTAAGAGAACCCAAGAGGCATCCTATTTTGATTAGCACAATTAAGTTAGGTGTGAGAGAACCCAAGCGGCATCCTTTCTTAGTGGGAATCTTATTTTCCATCCATGGCACCATTTCATCAAAACCTAGTGTGTCTAAGGTAGGTGTAAGAGTCACCCAGAGGCATCCTATTCCTTTTAACACATGCACAAAATAAACACATATCTTTTATCTTGAGCTATTTTATTTGGGAGCAAGCCTCCTATGGCATTCACTCATTAGCTACTCTAAGTCGGATCTACATGCTACCTCACAAGTATGTCACCCCAGTGGTCACTTATTAGAGGATGTGAGTCCCCACACTTTCTTCCTACCTTGACCATTGAAGACTAATGAGCGCCTTATTAGTATGGTAGTCTTTGTTGCCCATCCAGTAAGCTACCTCATGTTGATTTTGGTTAAGAAGATGTGAGTCCCCGTGCTTCTTCTTGAACTAGCCATCATGCACTACTGGTTGAATATTTGAGGTTTAGGATAAGTCCCCAGGCTCCTTTCTTGACCCTTTGAGTTGATATAAGTCCCAGATTCACTCAAAGTCCCCAGGTGGATAGCATCAATCTAAAGATAGACTATCCCAATCAATTCTCTATGGGAGGATGTGAGTCCCGAGCTTTCTTAGGATTTGTTATAATGGCACCTTAGGTTGGTTGATGTTTTCTATGCGACTCACCCGATGGATACACCACTCTTGGCAGATGTGAGTCCCACGCTTTCTCCTTGAGTTGGACACTGAATACCTATTGGATATATGACTAGCCATGTCATCTTCTCCAAGGGTTTTGGATTAAGCCCTTAGCGGCATCCCACATGGACATTTATTTGGATTAGACATTCCCCTTTCTAGTAACCACCCCATGGTTGGAGAATTTGTTGAGCGGATGCATAGATTCTCCTTAGTTGAAATGAGATAGGTCTAGGCGATATAAGCTCCTTCTCTTTGATCCCTCATTAGGGTCCATGATAAAAACAAATTAAATAAATAAATAAATAATTAATTGTGGATTAGAATTCAAGCCCCAAAGGGCCCTTTTCCCTAGGCATCCTATCTTTAGGCGTGTCGAGAACTCCATAGAATTGCTACTAGAGTTGAGATAAATCCCGGTGGGACTCACTCACTAGCCACCTTTGAGTTCAATCTATTTTTCCAGTAGGTTACCCAATCATTCTTTGAAAGATGTAAGACTATGATGCATTCTTTCTAGCATGATTTTCCTCGATGGGCAGCCTAGGTCGGGTTGATTTGTTGCCCAAAAATCGATCACCCAAGTGGTCTTTTCTAGTGGAAGATGTGAGTCCAGAGCTTTCTTCCCTTCAATTGATCATTGCATCGAAAACTCCTTTGGTGGGATAGTTCTCATCGTGAAGCTACTCCCTTTGGTTTAGTAAATGTGAGATTAGTCTAGGCTAATATAAGCTCCTTCTTAGTATGATCCATCACAAACCAATGGAATCCATCAAAAATAAACTAAAATGAAATTAATCTTGACTATCTTTGATCTAAGTCCCCAGGTGCATTCACTCAATAGTGACCTAGGTTGGGTTCAATGTTATCTTGCCAATATTACCAGAACGTCTCTACTTTGGAGGATGTAAGTTTACTACACTTTCTTGTATTGTTGCATCCCAAAAGGCATCCCTTTGGTTGGCTAGTCCTACTATGTGTTTAGTAGACTACCCCTTTGGATTGGTAAATCTGAGTTAGGTTTAGGCCTCCGTGGCTCCTAGTGCAGTCCATCACAAACCAACAAGGTCCATCTCAAAATCCAAATCTAAAAAAAATTAAACAAATTCAACCTCTTCCTGGTGAAATTTCTGTGAGACTCAAATTAAATCAAACCTCTCATCCCTTGGATGACTTGACACTTCCCTAGTGGAAGGTTCACACTCTATCCCTTAGTGGATTCTTCCCTCTCTATTATGTCGACATAGTGAGCCACATTGCACTAAGCTCTGGATTCTTTCTACACTTTGGTTGAGATAGATGTTTATTAGTGCTTGTGATCTCTGGTGTTGTTGATCATTTGGTCAACACCATACATCTGTGTTCCTTTTCACACACACACCTAGGCCCTTTGTTGACCTTATTTTTAGAATGAGCTCTCAACCCCTCCATCTTAGACATAGGACTTCTCTTAGACTTTAAGAGTTCCTTAGTCTTAAGACACATCTAGTGATTGTGACAAAAGCCCAAAGACTTAGAAGAGTTAGCCATAGGAATAGGTCATGCCTTAGGGTGTTAGGAAAATTTCACCCTTAGCTTGAACCATTCCTCACCTTCCTTCCTTCAAGTCAAACTAGAAATCAATCTTATTTAATTTTCTCCAAACTCAAATCAACTCCATGTGATTGAAATCCATGATTGAAACCCATGAATGAAATTCCCAGTCCAAATCTTTCTTAAGTCCTTAATCTTCTTTAAGGACTTAGCCTAAATCATGATCTAAACTAATTCAAATCATGAGATTTTCTCATAATTCATTTATATTCTCATTTATATTCACATATATAAATGAAATATAAATTCAAACTAATCAAACTAAACTTAAAATTCAAAATCAATTCATAAAATTTCCTAAGTACTTTAAATTTTCCTTCATGGACTTAGCCAAAATCAAATAAAACCAATTCAAATTCATGAGATTTTCTCATAACTCATTTATATTCTCATTTATATTCACATATATAAATGAAATATAAATACAAATCAATCAAATCAAATCCAAAATTAAATTCCAAATTTAAAATCCTTAAGTCCTTAATTTCCTCTTAAGGACTTAGCCTAAATCATGTTCAAATCAATTCAAATTCATGGGATTTTCTCATAACTCATTTATATTCTCATTTATATTCACATATATAAATGAAATAAATATAAATCAATCAAACTAAATCCAAAATTCAAGCTCCAAACTCCAAAAATTTCTTAAGTCCTTTAAATTCCCTCTTAAAAGACTTAGCCTAGATCATAATCAAATCACTTCAAATCCTTGAAATTTTCTCATGACCCATTTATATTCTCATTTATATTCACATATATAAATGAAATATAAATTCAAACAATCAAAACCAATTCCAAAAATCAAACTCAAATCACTCAAAATCCAACCTAAGCTTCTCAAGTCAAAGTCTTGAACTTAGCCAAATCAACTTCAAATCAAGCCAAACTCTTGATTTTCTTGATTCAATCAACCTACAATCATGAATCCAAATATAAATACAAAAATTCAATCACTAAATCAAAACTCAATTCAAAATCAAACCCCAAATCCATTCATGTTCTTCCTTTGAATATGAAATTGTCAAATGAATCAAAACCCATTTGACTTCAAACCCCTTGCAAATGGATTTATATTTCAATCATAAGTCCATATACAAGTTCAATCAAACTCAAATCAAGCTTTGACCAAGCCATTTGACCCACTTAGGCTCACTTGACCCAAAGTGACCTAAAGTACTCTTATGAGCCAAATTCTAATCCTAACCAAATTGGATTGAATCAAACTCACTATGCTCTCATCATGATCAACAATCATCATGAGATGATCAATCACCCAAATTAGGTCAAACCAAGTCAAACCTAAGGGTTGACCAAGTCAACACTTAGCCAAAATGAAACTTAACATAGCCAAAATCCACCATAGGCCAAATTGATTGAAACCATTGATCTAAGTTCATTCATGACCTATGTTTGAACTTGACCAAGTCAACATTTGAACCTTAATTGGCCACTTGACCCAAGTTGACCCAACTTGACCTAAAAGTCAAAATGTGCCAAAACTTGATCTAAGCCAAATTGATTGAAACCAATGGGTCAAGTTCATTCCAAATCACTTGTTGAACTTGACCAAAGCCTCAATTGGCCAACTAGACCTAATTGATTGATTGAACTCTTGAAAGGGTCATGTTGAGCCAAATTCAAACTTAAAATTGATTGGAAATAAACATACCAATCCACTTCATGACTAACTAACCTAAACCTACCCATGACCTAGCTCAAATAGGTCAAATGGGTCAAGTTGGTCAACTTGACCCATTTGATCTAAATGAAGTCATATGAGCCAAATTCAAACCTAAAATTGAATCAAACCAAAGCCACCAAAATATTTCAAATGGTCATATGAACTTGACCCAACCCTTGGTTTGACCAATTTGACCAATTGGTCAACTTGACCCAAGTTCATTTTCATTTAAATGGGTCAACATGAACCAAACCATACCAAATGAACTCCAAATCCAATGAAACTTGGACACACCTATTTTCTCAACATCCCAACATATCCAAATTCAAAATCAGAAAAATGACCATTCTACCCCTAGGCCATAGAACAAATTTTGGTCAAATCCATGTGAATTTGGTCAAGTCCTCTTCATACCAACTTGATACATTCTTAATAGGTCAAGTAGACCCTATGAAGGGTGGTGCACGCAACCCAATGGGTTTGGGTCAGCCCAATTGACAAAAGCACATGGCTCAAATTGGCCATATGGAAAACTTCCTCCACTATTTTGAAGCACATGGGAGGTTACCACTCACTCAGCCCAAACGACCATGTGCAAACTTTCTCAAAAACCCTTTCAATCTTGGCAATTGGATCAAAATGGAACAGATTTCCATAGGGAGATATACTCCCCAATTCACTTTCTAATTCCTCAGATTGAGTAAGAGTGTTAGGAACCATCTTAGAGTGATCCAGCTCTAGAAGGATTTGAATTTGGCATTTCTTGGTTTTCATCCTTTGAAAATAGGGAGCTCCATGATTTCAAACTTTCTCCACTCAAATCAATTCAATTCTTTTACTCCAGAGGGAGTTGAGCTTTCAGCTTCTCTCAAGTTCCAAAGGCAAGGGGAGATCTAATTCCATCATAGCTATAAGAGAGCTAAGGAGGGGTTGGTCCATAGAGCAATCTAGTCAGCCTTAGGAGCTAATACATTCACCACAACTTCATATCAACCATACGAAACTCCTCCCAGGGAATCGAACACCGGTGAGGTTAGACATTTTTCAACCACTAAACTCCATGTGTGTTGGTCCTTTGTGAAAGAAAGTTTAATGGCATGAAATTTCAACTGTTAGATGTGATTGTCATTAGGGTTAGATGATGTGTGCAATGTTTCATTCCAATTTGAGCTTGATCGAGCTCGGATCTTCCCTTTGAAAGTGGACGGTCTCCATTATTCCTCGAGGGAAGAATAGGGATGATCTCGGTGTCCATCCGCATTTTGGATGGACGAGATTAAACACATTTTAAATCTATTTCATCCTTTTAAAATCGGGTTAATTCTGGTCATTCCATCCTTGATCGGTGATACAAAACCACATGCAACACCATGCGATGGCGTGACATAAGTGGTGCTCATTTCGCTTAATGGAAAGTGCATAACTCAATGCCTGTGTCATCATTAGATTAAAGATTAATTAGGTTTTAAATAATTCTAATTAATCCTCTAAACTTCAAAAATTCATATCTCAAGAAAAATAAAAAAAATATGAGGTAAATTTCCCAAAGATAATTTCTAGAATATTCTAAAATTGGTTTTAATGGATTTTTTTAATATTATCTTTCTCATTTTGGGTTTTTTATAAAATCTTAATTTTATTATTCTAATTAATCCATTGATTAATCTCAAACTTCTTGGGTATATTTTGGGGATGACTTACTCCCTAATTTTCTTGGGATTTATTGGTGCTTAATTGAAGAATTTCATTTCCTAATTACCCCTTTATGTAATTAAGGTTAATTAAGGGTTTGATTAGTGTTTTAATCTTTTATTGAGTTGATTAAGGTTTGATCCATGAATAGGAGATTTAGGGAATAATTTTGGGGCATTTCCCTAAGTATTCCCTAAACCCCCCTTTTCCTTCTAATCTCTCTTTAAGGGCTAATTCACTAATTACCTCTTAATTAATTTCTTAAAATTTCTAAAATTCTAGAACTTAATTAATCTACTTTGGGTAGATGCTTAGGTGTTCAAGAGCCTAAGTTCAATTAAGGAAAATAAAACTCAACTCATATGTGTGAGGGGTGTTTTGAAATTACTTAAGTTAAACACCTTAGCTTAATTAACCATTAATCATGAGCCAAATTGCCCCTTTTCTTCCTAGGTACATTGCAAATTTAAATTCCTTGTGAGGTTTTATGTCATCTCATTGGCTCATAATTATTTGGTTAACTATGCTAAGGTGGTGTAGGTAAGGGTTAATTAACATGTTTAATTCATACCTTAATCTAATCAAAATCTAAAATGAATCTAATCATCTAAAAATTAAACAAAAAAAGTTAAACACATGTGGGAATGGGTTAGGAACAACAAACTCAATTCACATTTTCAAAATTAAATCAAATTCAAAATCAAACAAAATCATATTAAATAAACTTTGATTTACTTTAAGCTTTCTTATTTCATAAGATTATCTTTAGGATTTAATTAAAGTGAATGTGTTTACATGCTTTCATTGCTTTAGTTCTTTCCCCAACATGCTAAATATGTATGTCATGTGGTTTCATACATCCATGCTTTTCAAAAATCAAATTTAAAATGAAAATGTTTCATTTATGTCAAATTGCATGTGTTGACTAAAGTAAGAATATGAGTGGCTATTATCACTATTAAATCAAATTATTTTCAAAATATATGAATCAATTATCAAACTGAAAGTGTGTTACTTATATCTTAATTATAAGTTTGCATGTGAGTAAAATATAAGGTGCTTAGTGTAGGTCTTCTTTCTCTTCTCTTTTAGTATAGTTTTGAATAGGATTTGGCAAGGTGTATGGTTCATTTGAAAAGAACTTACACTTCCTAATTCCATATCCTATTCATTCCTATACTATCACTTAAGAAGGATACTTATGCTTGCACATATAAATTGCATAAACAAAATAAATCAACCACAAATTTTGCATTCTCTTCTTTTCCATTCATTTTTTTTGTACACATGCTTGTATTTAAGGAAAGTGGTATATTAGTCTAGACAACCCAGGTTGTGAGGCTTTAAGTAGCTAAGTAGGTCTTGTACCTTACACCTCTGGTTAACAATGGTTGTACTCACTTATGCCTTTCTTACACTTTCATGTGTGCATGTGAAAATTGGATAAGAAATCCCTACTTAATGAAAATCATGCATCATAAACTTTCAAATTTTCTTAAATGAATTACTTAGCATGCATCATAAAGTGTGTTAAACATTCTCATTTGTATGTATAGATATGCTTAGGACTCATCCATATGCATGTTATACATGTTGGGAAAGAAATGAAGTGATGTATGATTTGTGAATTTGGTTCATTTTGTTTAATCTTAAAATGCCTTTCTTTTTGAATGGGTTTGTTTAGAGTTCATCTAAACTTAGAATTAATTAAAACACCTATTAAAACATTCACTAAATAAAACCAAAATATGAATCTACATTAGAAATTCTTTAGGATAGGGAAGGAAAGAGTTCTCTTCTCTTTCCCTCTCTTTATAACTTAGTAATTAATTGTATGATTCACTTGAACATGAAATAAAATCAACCCAAAATCAACTAAATCACTTAAATGAAACCCTCCTCTAAGTTGAACATGCTTCACACTTAGAAAATTTTAACTTAAAGTCATAGTTAAGCATACCACACAAACCTCCAAAACACACACATTAGACTAGGTCATAACTTCTAGCTTTAGGTTAGGGCGGTACATGGTTTGATGATTGCTTTTTTTTTGTGATATATGTTTTATCTAGATGTTAGGATGTATGTGCATAGAATGAATGGTAGCGATCTTAGTCTAACCATTGTCTTAGGGATTGCTTAAGGATTGTAATAAATAAAAAATATAAATGCTTTGTTGTGGTGCTTATACCCCTAAGAATAATCCAATAGGTGTGGACTTAGTCACCCATGTGGGTGATAAGTCCAATATACATTGGGATTTAGTGATTTGTTTAGCTAACCTTTGTTTTGTATAGATTTACTTTTCCTTTTCATGTAAATTTTGCAATTAGGATTTTGGAATGATTGTTATGGGGATTAGGATGAACATTGGTCATAAGATTTCATATTATACACCATGTGAAGCCTTTGGAGCATCCACCTTCCAACCATCCAAAAGAAGAAAAGAAGAAGAAAGAAGTAAACAAGAATGAAGAAATGAAGCTTGAAGACCCCATAACAATGAATTCCTTGCTTAATTGTATTTAATTCATTTGTAATGCAGGTTGTATAAGGGTAGAGCTTGGCTACTCAATTTTTTTTTAGGTTTATGTGGTCGTACCTGACCACAATGGCCTCTTATTCTTTTACGATTAGCTTTATAAATTGATTGATGATTTATTTAGCTTGTGCATTAAGTGACATCCTTTTCCTAGTTTCTTCCTTGCTTTATGTGGCATGTGGATTAGGCTCTTAGGAAAAAATAAATCTTTTACCAAACTTAGCAATTCAAAACTAAAATTAAAGAACTCATAACCTCACCTAAAGCTTAGGTTAAAAATCAAGATAAAAGAATTAGCAACCCCTTAGCTGGATGAGTACTTCTTTTATAACATCATGCACAAATGCATATTATTTTCACTCTTGATTGGAGGGCTTCCACCTAGAGAAACTTTGACCTTTCCATGGTGGAAAACATACCTCCTCCCTTCTCACTGATTTTGGCCAATAATCTCATTTCTCATGCATTAGGCATATGAATCCTATTAGCCTGAGTCAAAATGATTGTCCAAAATGAAAATTAAATGAAATCTGAATTGCATTAGATTTAGGTCATTTGAAGCATGTCCTTACATGATCTAGTCTCTTTAGGGAGTGAGTTTAAGGACTTAGTCTCTTTCTAAATAAATAATAGCCCAGCTATCTTGCATAATGCATATGACTTGCCTACATGAATTTCAAACCGTAGGAGGAGTTAGTTGGCGGCCACCCTCAGGCGATTGTAAGTCCAAAAAATTGGGTGGTTTGTCCTCTCTTGTGGAGGCAAACCAAATACCCATTTTTGCCTTAGATTTAGGTTGTACTTTCGGCCCTTGCCAAAGCTCCCAAATTTAGGTTCTAAGATTGTTTTTCCCCTTTATGGGCCATAATCATAAATCCACATCTCTTAGGAATTTCTATAATCTTATTTGTGGAATCATAAGCCAAAATTTCTATTGAAAAATTCAACTCAAACAAATTAAATCAATTTCAAAAATGTAAAGCCCAACCATAGATAGTTTGAGATGCTCTAGGTTTCCTAGCATCATGGCATCATCTTCTACTTATCTTTCTTTTGGTTTTGATAATAAGTCCCTCTTTGATCAATCCCATTTGATCTTCCAAAATAAACTAATCGATTAATAGTCCTACCTATTGAAATTTTTGGAGACAATGATCATTTACCTTAATATAGAGTATTCCTAAGGGATCCCATCCCTTAGGATGTAATTAACTATGGGGGCTTGCCCCTGTAGGGAACTTAACAAACCCAATTTAAAATAAACCTTACTTTACTTTTCCATGTAAAGTAGGGGAAGAATCTCTGGTACATAGACCCATTGTCCTTAGGAGTCCTTATTCGGGTGATTAGGTCCATTGTAGGGTGGTGACTTCTATCTCTCGAGATAGTACACCTCTCCTCAACCTTGTACCCAATTATCTTAATAAGAATATCTACGGATCTACGTGGTGTCCCAACATAAGGCATAAATTTTTATATATTTCTATTTTCATTTATTCTCTTTTTCGAAAGGAGGGGGGATAGATGAAGGCAAGAAATGTATAAGAATATTTTCACCACACCAATAATGAGGTTTTTCACCCCCTGAGACTACCTCTAAATTGGCCTCTTCCTCTGCGTGGTGGAGGTCGTTGTCCACCATATATTAATGGAGTAATGAACGTGGGTGGAATCTAATGTCGCTCCACTTCCTCCTCAAGTCTATTTTCCCCTTTTATTTCCTTTTCATTTTCTCTTTTCTTTTCTTTTTTTTTCTCTTTTTTTTCTTTTATTTTTTTATTTTTAAACTTTGGCCAATTTGTGAGAATAGACTTATTGATTTTGAGGGAGGTAGTAAGCCACATCCTCATATATGCCGACCTCGTGAATTGTAAATGACTTGAGATCTCCTTTGACATAGTAGATGATCCCACCTCTCATAAACTCCATACACTGATGTAGAGAGAATGGAACTATGTTGTTCTCATGTATCCATGGTCTCCCAAGCAAAGCATTGAAAGATGTATCCGAGTCTATAATGTAAAACTTGGCCTCGATCTTCCAATCATCTATCTCCAAGGGAAACACTATGGAGCCTAAGGCTATTGACCTCACTTTTGGAGTCATTCAATCTTCCCATCTTAGACTTAAGTCTTCTAGACACTAAGACTTCCCCAGTCATAAGGCACTTCTAATTAGGTAAACCCTTAACCTAATCCTAAAAGACTTAGAAGAGTTAACCATAGGATTAGTTATGCCTTAGGGATTTGGATAATCCCTACCCTACAACCCAAATCCAATCCATGTTCACCTTCTCAAACCAAACCTCAAGTTCAATTCAAACATCAAATTCAAATTCAAATCAAAATTCCAAAACCAAATGATTGAAATGATCAAATCCAAACTTGAAACCCTTCCTAAGCCATATGACCTATCCCATTGACTTAGCCAAATCTTAATCCAAATCAATCCAAATTCAATTAATTTTCTAATAATAAATTTATATCTTCAATCATCTTTCTAAATATAAGTCAAATCTACATTCAAATGATCAAAACTAAATCAAACTAAATCAAATTAAATCAAACCCTTCCTAAGCCTATCCAGACTTAGCCAAATGTTAATCCAAATCAAGTCAAACTCAATTGATTTTCTTAGAAATCAATCATATTTTTGGTCATGTTCACAAATTTAAATGAAATATATATTTAAATTATCAAAACTATATCAAACCAAATCAAAATCGAAACCTAAGTCACATGACCCAACTCCATGGACTTAGCCAAATTCCTTCATACCAAAACCCAAATTAAATTGATTTTCTCATGAATCAATCATACCTTCAATCATATTCACAAATATAAATAAAATCCATAATCATTAAGTCAAACCATAATCAACCCAAGTCAAACCCAACTTAATTATTTTGACTTGAAATGTTCAAATGAAGCAAAACACATTTGAACCCAAGCTAATTGCAATTGAATTTATATATCAATCCCAAATCCATATATAAACACAACTAAATCAAGCTCAACCCAAAATCAAGCCAACTAAACCCAATTGGCCCACTTTACCCAATGTGGCCAATTTGAACTCTTTGAGCCAAGTTCTAATCCTACCCAAATTGGATTGAACCAAGCCTATCAAAACCTCCCATCATGATTGTTGATCACCTTAGGTTGATCAATTGGCATAAATTGGGTCAAACCAAGTCAACTTGGTCATTTGTCCAAGTCAACCCCTTAACCCATATGAACCCAAACTAGCCAAATTGAAACCAAATCCCTTGAAACCAATGATTCATACCAAATCAAAATCAATATTTGAATATGACTTGACCTTCAATTGAGTCAAACCAAACCCAATTGGGCTCTTGACCTAAGTTAATCCAAATTGACCTAAAAGACCAAATTGGGTCAAACCAAAATATAAACCAAATTAATTGCAACCAATGGCTCAAGTTTATTCCAAATTGATTGTTGAACTTGAGCAAAGCCATGATTGGATCCAATTGAACCCAATTGACTATTTAGCCCAAATTGACCTAAAGGTTCAAGTTGGCCTAAATCAGAACCAAATCCAAATTAATTGAAACCAAAGCCTACAATCATCTTCACTTGGTCAACTAAACCCAAACAAACCCAAATTTGGCCAATTTTGTCAAATTGGTCAACTTAACCCATTTGACCTAAATGAATTCAAATGAGCCAAAATCAAATCTAAGCCAAACTAAACCAGACCAATTGAACCAAAACATCCCAAATGATCATATATACATGACCTAACCCTTGATTTGACCCAATTTTCCCATTGGTCAACTTGACCCAACCTAACCTAATTTGACCTAAATGAGTCAAATTGAGCCAAACCTAACCAAATCAACTCCAATTACTTGAAATTTTGGCTAACCCACTTTTGGCTCATTTAGAATCTGCCCAAATCAAATCTAATGCCAAATGATCATTCTATCCTTATTAGGTCAAGGGCATCACATGAGATAAATCACTTATGTAAGTGGTAATTTTCATTCCTTGGCCACTTGGTACTCTCCCAATGGTCCACCTAGGTACCTAGGACCATACCCTGTCATGGGGTGGTTGGGTGGCCATGACCCATGGGAGGTGAAATCACCTCACCCCATTGGAGCATTTGAAACCCATAAGACACCCATGATTCCTCCTTGGCATCCACCTCCACCTTCAACCAACCAAGCGAGCCAACTCACCTCTTCCACCACCCATGACTCCACGAGATGGTGGATGACCACTAGAAGCCAAAATTGATCCCACCGTCCAATCAAGATGAAGGGGGTATACACCCCCCTTGTTTTCACTCAGACACACAAAAAAATCATTCATCAAAACCCTAGCTACCCAAGATGAACTACTAGATCCATTTCCTAAACTCCCAAGTTCATTCCTCGATCGAAAAATGCCATTCCCGTCTAACCCGAAATAGGACACTCCCATTTCCAACCCAACTTCCACATTTCTCCGTCAAACTCATATTAAATTTGCACACACCTTCCATAGGCCTCATCAAACAAGAACAAATCATCTCCCAAGCTTCCCAAGCACCGGAGATGGGACTTCGATCAAAGTTGAGCTCCAAATCATTGGTTTGTAGCCTTGCGAGAAAAAATTGAGGAATTGATTAAATTGCTGCTCAATAGGGCTTCGCCTCCACTAGATGAAGCTTCCTCAATCGTTCGAGCCATCGGTATTTAGCTCTAAGGAGGTATGCTTCCAAAATTGATCCTTAGGCAAAAATGGGTCGGAGCTTTTTGAAGAAAACTTGCATATCATGTGATCTTGATTGTTGGATCCCCTCTGATCGATGTTGTGAAGGTGTGGGATCCTTTTGGAGTTGATCCAAGCTTGGGTAAGCTCAGATCAAGTGAGCAATGGAGGACAGACTCCATTCTCCCTCACTGGTGAGATGTTAGATCACACCTAAAGAGTTTAATGAAATTATGGTTGGTCCCCATGTATGGGAAAACCATAAGTAGTAATTAAGTTCCTTAATCTAATTAATCATGAGCCAATTACATTAGGCCCCTTTTATTTTCTAGGATCATTGCAAGTTTATTTTCCATGCATATCATGTTGGCTCATAATTATTTAGATAATTACTTTAAGGTGACATAGGTAATTAATTCATCTAATTAAGGGTTCAACTTAATTAACCCATAAAATTAACTTAATTATATTTCTTTAAATTAAATCAAATTACTAATGTGGGAATAGGTTTAAAACAACAAGTGATGATTTCTCTTCTCCTCTTTAAATCAAATCAAATCCATACTTAATTAATAAAGAAGCTTTAGTTTGCTTTAAATAATCTTATTTGATTTGATTGTCCTTAAGAACTAGTTTGGTTGAATGAATCACATGCTTATATTTGATTGTCCTCTTTTCAATCATGTTAAATTTGGTATATCATTTGAATTCATGCCATCTTTTGAATCAAGTAAAATAAAATTGATTTCCTTTATGTAAGTTTGTATGTGTTAATTTAATTTAATATATGCATGGCTATTATCATCATTAAATCCAAATGTATTTTTCAAAAGCTTATAAATGAATAATAATATGTGTTATAATGCCAGTTAAAAATACATAAGAAATGCATGTGCTTATATCTTAAGTGTATGAATGTTGAGTTCTCTTTCCTCTAATCATGTGTTGATCTATATAAGATTGAATGGTGATGGGTATATAGTATGGACATCCCGGCAACAGGAGAATTAAGCTAGCCCTAAGGAGGTCATTTGATTACCTCACTTCCCTGGTTTGTTACATAGTTGATGAAATCGAAAAGAAGAAATGTTGAATATGAATTTATTCTTTATTAAAAAAAATTCAAAACCCTAAACCATAAACTAAAACCTAAACCCTAAATCTAAAACCTAAACCATAAACCCTAAACCCTACATATCCTAAACACTAAACCCTAAACCCTAAACCCTAAACCCTAAACTCTAAACTCTAAACCCTAAACTCTAAACCCTAAACCCACAAACCAAACCAAAACTAAAAACCAAATAAAAAAAACCATAAATAAAATAAGCTAAAATAAAACCTATAATAAACCTAAACCTAAAACCTAAATCAAAATATAATAAAATAAAATAAAAAGCAACTAAAATAAAATAAATAAAAGCTAAACTTAATTAAAAATTAAATAAACTTAAATAAAATAAAACCCATAAAATAAAATTAAAATAAACCTAAAAAAATTAAAGTAAATACTAAATAAAACCTAAACCTAAAAAAATAAACCTAAAATAAAACTAAAAATAAATAAAAATAAAATCTAAATCTAAACTAAAAAAATGAAAACTAAAATAAAAAAAATAAAATAAACCTAAACCTAAACTAAAATAAACTAAACAAAAATAAATAAAACCTAAACCTAAACTAAAGTAAACTAAACCTAAACCCTAAACTAAAATAAAATAAAATAAATAAAATAAATAAACCTAAACTACAAAATAAAACTTAAAATAAACCTAAATTAAAATCCTACCTAAACCAAAATAAATAAAATAAAAACTAAACATTAACCTAAAAAATAAAAATAAAACCTAAATTTTAAAATAAAATAAAATAAACTTAAAAAAAATAAACATAAACCTAAACCTAAACCTAAAAATAAACTAAAATAAAAACCTGCTAAAATAAAGAAACTAAAATGAATAAACTAAATAAAAAAAATAAACCTAAATAAAAATAAAATGCTAAAATAAAATAAACTATAAATTAAACTAAAATCACCTACCTGGGTTTGCTTTTTAAAACTCTACCCTACCCTAAATCCTAAACCCTAAACCCAACATGAGCCAACCAAAACCCAAAAACCCCACATTAAACTGGCTGATCCACAGGCCCTAATGCTAAACCTAAACTCTAAACCTAAACTTAAACAAACACCACACCCTAAACCCAGATAAACCCTAACCCAAAGCTAACTCTGACCCTCCATACCCAATCCAACTCATACATTAAACCTGACCCCACCTCCATAACCCTACCCTAAAATGCTAAACTTTGAACCCTAAACTCTAAACCCTAAAAACCTAAAATCCTAAACCTAAACTAAATAAAGCCTAAAAATAAAATTATTAAAACAACCTAAGCCAAATAAATACAAAGATAAAACAACCTACCTAAAATAAAATAAAATAATAAAACCAAAATAAAATAAATAAAACCTAAACCAACCTAAAAAAGAAGATAAACCTAAGAATAAAGAACCTAAATAAAATAAAAAACTAAACATAAAATTAAAATATTTAAACCTAAAATAAAATAAAATAAAATAAAAACTAAATAAAACCTAAACCTAAAAGAAACCTAAAAGTAAAACATAAAATAAATAAAAATGAAAACCTAAACCCTAAACTTAAAAAAACCTAAACCTAAAATAAAAATAAAATAAACAAAATAAAATAATCATAAACCTAAACTAAAATAAACTAAACTAAAATAAATAAAACATAAACCTAAACTAAATCAAATAAAATTATTTAAAAAAAACAAAAATCTAAACTAAAAAATAAAACCTAAAATATACCTAAAATAAAACCTAAAACCAAACTAAAATAAAATTAAAACCTAAACTGAACCTAAAAAATAAAAATAAAACTTAAACCTAAAATAAAATAAAAATAAAACTCAATTAAAAATAAATCTAAACCTAAACCTAAAAAATAAACTAAAATAAGAAGCCTAAACTAAAATAAATAATCCTAAAATAAATACATTAAATTAAACAAATATTAAAAATAAACATAAATAAAAAAATAAAATAAACTAAAATAAATAATAAATAAACTAAATAAGCCTAAACCTACTTGGTTTACTTAATTTAAAAAACCTAAACCCTAAGCTAACCATAAACCCTAAACCCTAATCCTTAAACCACTAAAACCCGGACCTAAAGCTAACACTAAACCCTAAACCCACAAACTAAACCAAAAACCCTAAACCCTAAAAACCCAAAACCTAAAAACTCTAAACAAACCCTAAATCTTAGTTGAAATCTTAAAACCTAAACCTAAACTAAATTAAAACCAAAATAAAATAAAAAAACCTAAACCAAAATAAAATAAAATATAAAATAAAATATAAAAGTAAACTAAAACCTAAAAATAAAATAAAATAAACAAATTAAAGTAAAATAAAATAAAATAAATAAAAACCTAAACTAAAATAAAATAAACCAAAGAATAAAACATAAAAAAAATAAAAAATAAACATAAAGAAAACTAAAATAAATAAAAAAAAAATAAAATAAAACTAAATAAAAAATAAAAAAAATTAACCTAAAAATAAAACCTAAAAATAAATAAAAAGTAAAACTTAAACCATAAATTAAAAAAAGCTATACCTAAAATAAATAAAGAATGAACGAAATAAAATAAACCTAAATCTTAACTAAAATAAATTAAACTAAAATAAATAAAACTTGAACCTAAACCTAAAATAAACTAAACCTAAACCTAAACTAAATAAAATAAAATAAGCTAAAAATATACCTAAACCTAAACTAAATAATAAAACCTTAAAATAAACCTAAAACTTAAACCTAAAAAAATAAAATAAAAACCTAAACCTAAACCTAAAAATAAAAAATAAAACTTAAACCTAAAAATAAAATAAAATAGACTCAACTAAAATAAACCCAAACCCTTACCTAAACCTAAAAAAAATAAACTAAAATAAAAAAAAACACATTAAAATAAATAAACTAAACTAAACATAAATAAAAAATAAACTTAATAAAAATAAAAAATAAAATAAACTAAATTAAATAAATAAATAAACTAAATAAACCCAAACTTAATGATTTACTTAATTTTTTTTTAAAATACCATAAACCTAAACCCTAAACCCTAAACTTACAACCCTAATCCCTAAACCCTAAACCCTCAAAAACCCTAAACCCTAAACCCTAAACCTTAACCCTAAACCCTAATCCCTAAAAGCATGAACGCTAATATCCTAAACTCTAAATCCTAAAGCCTAAAGCTTAAACCCTAAACCACAACACTAAACCCTAAACCATTAACCCCAAACCCTAAACCAAGACATAAAATAACTAAATAAATTTAAAAAATAAACCTATACCCTAAAACCTAATAAAAATAAACCTAAAATTAAACCTAAGAATGGGTAAACCTGGCAAGAACATCAGACTAGGCTCATTCTAGATCAGCTGGAGACAAATGCAAAGGTGGTAGTTATCACAGTGGTTATGGGAGATTTGGAGGTGCTGGTGGATATGGAGGTAGTGGATGGAGTAGTGGTGGTTTTTGAGGCGAGAGGAGCAACGGAGGTTACAACCATGGTGGTGGTGGATGGATAAATCGGGGATATGATGGTGGATCTCGCCACATGAGATGTCGGGGTGGTTCTGAAGGGAATTGGAGAAACTAAAGAATGGTTGATCCGATTTGCTGCTTATGGAATTGTGTCTTTACTGCAGAGACAATTCTAGTTATCTAGGGTTTTTGATTTTCTATGAGTGCTCAATTTTTATGTATGTCATCGCTTGTGACTTAGAAAACTTGGTGTGTTACGTGGTTGATATGTTGAATCTGAATGTGTGCTTTGTTAAAAAAAAACCAAAAACCCTAAACTCTAAACTAAAATCTGAACCCTAAACCCAAAACCTACACCCTAAACCCTAAACCCAAAAATCCTAAACCCTAAACCCTAAAAGCCTAAACCCAAAACCCAAAACATAATATCCAAAACCCAAAACCCAAAACTCAAAACCCCAAATCTTAAACCCTAAACCCAAAACCTTCAACCCTAAACCATAAACCTTAAACACCAAACCCTAAACCATAAACCCTAAACCCCAAACCCTAAACCCTAAATTCTAAACCCAAAACCCTAAAAACATTAAAACCTAAACCTAAACTAAATAGAACCTAAAAAGAAAATAAAAAAAACTTAAGCCTAAATAAAATAAATAAAATAAAATAAAATAAAAACCTAAACTAAAACCTAAACTTAAACCTAAAATAAAATTAAAATATAAACTAAACTAAAATAAAATAAACAAAAACCTAAACTAAATTAAAATTAAAATAAACCTAAAAAATAAAATGCAAATAAAATAAAATGTAAATGTAAAATAAAATAAATAAAAACTAAATAAAAACCTAAACTTAAAAAATAAACTTAAAAATAAATAAAAATAAATCCTAAGCCTTAAACTAAAAAAACCCTAAACCTAAAATAAAAATAAAATAAATAAAATAAAATAAAGTAAACCTAAACTAAAATAAACTAAACCCTAAACTAAACTAAAATAAATAATAACTAAACCTAAAACTAAAATAAACTAAACCTAAACCCTAAAATAAATAAAATAAAATAAACTAAAAATAAACCTAAATAGAAACTAAAAAAATAAAACCTAAAAACAAACCTAAAAGAAAAGCATAAAACTTAAAACTAAAAAAAGAAAATAAAAACCTAAACTTAAAGCTAAAAAGAAGAAAATAAAACCTAAACCTTAAAAAAAATAAAATAAAATAAAACTAAACTAAAAATAAACCTAAACCTAAAACCTAAAAAATAAACTAAAATAAAAAACCTAAACTAAATAAATAAACTAAATTAAATAAAAATAAAACGTAAGCCTAAATAAATATTAAAATTAAATAAATAAACTAAATAAACTAAATAAACCCACTGTCATTTGCTTAATTTAGAAACCCTAAACACTAAAGTAACCTCAAACCCTAAACCCTACTCCTACAACCCTAAACCACAGGCCAAAACCCCACCCTAAACCCTAAACCTAAACCTTAAACCATAAACCCTAAACTAAACCCTAAAACCCTAAACTCTAAACCCTAAAACCATAAACCTTAAGCCAAAATCTTAAACCTAATCTAACCTCTAAAGCTAAAGCTAAATCCTACCTTAACCTTAAACCCTAAACCCTAAAGCCTAAACACTAAACCCTAAACCCTATACCCTAAACTAAAAAACCAACCACGGTTCTCCTCTCTCCTCACCCGCATGGCTCTCTTTGTGGATTTTGTGTTCCTTCTCATTTTCCTTACGGTTTGGCCACTTCTCGTCCCTTCCCGATCAAATTTTTAAGTTTTTTGCTCTCTGTTTGGCCACTTATGTGAGTTTACCTTGACCTCCAATGGTGGACACGCCATCTTCCGTGCAACCGAGCTCTTCGAACTTGGAGGCGTCGGCTATGGCTCCCAATTTATAAGGTAGTATGGACCCGACTCAATCTGTTACTACGCCTGCTGTTAAATCCATCAAAGACACCCTATCTAGTAAGAACACTTGCTCTAATGCTTCAGTCAACTTAATTTCTACTTCCTTCCATGGAATGCCGGTTGTAATGTGCTCTGAACTTGTTGTGGAAAAATTGGCGAAGCCATTTGAATTTTCATTAGTGGGTAAATTTTCATTACGTCGCCCGACTCTTGGTAATATCCGTTCCTTCTTTCATAGCCTAAAGCTCTCGAGAGTTTTCACTATAGGATTGATTGATCCTAGGAATATCCTTATTTATCGAATGATTTAGACTACTCTAGAGTCTTTGCTCATCACTCCTATTTTGTGTACAATTATCAAATGAGGCTCTTGAAATGGTCACCTCTCTTTGATGTCAAAGAGGAATACACTATTGTTCTTTTATGGCTAGCCTTTCCAAACATGAGGATACATTATGTTACCCATCAAGTCCTATTTATGGTTGGGGATCTCTTTGGTAGGCCCCTTCAAATCGACCAAGTCGTGGTAAAATCTCGACCATCGGTTGCATTCTTGGTTGAGATTGATATTACCAAAAGTATCCTAAAGAAGTTTGGATCAGTTAAAAGTTTGGGTATAATCGAGAAAGTGGAATTTGAAAAATTTCTTATTTTTTTACACCTTTGTAAGATCCATGATCATGATCACTCTGAATTCTTTGTGTTACACCCTAATCTTAAAAAGAATAAATTTTCAGATCCTAAACCCTCTCTATGAAATGAAAAAACCAATAAGTTCACTTATGTGCTTAAAGCTACTCAAAATGGAACTCACCCTCCTACCCTACTCCTTTCTTGTCTGATTTTCTTGGAGAACAATGAGCTTGGTAAAAATAATGATATTGAGGTTTGAGGAAACTAATGATAACTTATTTAACATTACTCCTACTTGTAATAATTTGGCATCACAAGACAATCCCTTGACTCATATGAACCATCATGGTGATTTGAATGGAAATCTCAAGTTGGATCAAAATCTCAAAAGTAATTCTAGAATTATTTTGAAATATGTTGATACTTTGGTGACAAAAAATCAATAATCATCATGGAAATGAGATTAAATTTGTGCTATTAATGGTGTCACAACCTCTCTTTTTGTTACCCTTCAGAGTGATTTCCATGCTAATCCAACTCCTCAACCTAACTCTGATACCGAAGAAGTAGAAATCACCATTGGAATGCTTTACAGACATGCTCCTCTATTCTAAATATCACCAACCACTCTTCTCGATGGATATACATTGGACTTAGATAGTCCTTTTCAAATCAAAAAAAAATCCCTTAAAGCTAGAATTTTCACTAATAGCTCCACTAGAACCAATTCGATCTTCTCTAACTTCCCACAAACAATTGCTTCATGCTCTCTTTTCTTCTCCTTTCAATTTTTCGTTATCTCTTTTCTTTCTTTTTCCACCTTATTATGATCAATTTTCTTATTTGGAATGTTGGTATTGGGACTATCATAGAATCGTTATTTTGTTGCACTCATAACATAACCTTACTTGTTATTGAGCCTTTCATTCACTCTTCTAAGATCACACATGTTGCTAGAATGCTTGGCTTTCAAAATTTATTTTATAATATTAGTAATAAAATTTGGTGTTTTGGAATAATTTAATCAACATTTCTATCCTGATGATCTCAACAATTGTTAATGTTCAAATCTCATTGGGTAAATTTTTTGCTCTTGGTTCCTTTATCTATGCTTCTTATAATAGAGGTAGGAACATCCTTGGGATCACTTAAGAACCTTCACGCTAACAAACCCTAGTTGGTTGGGGGTGACTTCAACACTATTATTGCTTCTTTGAAAATGAGGGGAGGATACTCTCCTAACATCCATTCCATGGAAGACTTCTCTAATATGATCCTTGATTGCAACCTAATTGATATTGGTTTTTTTGGCTCTGACTATAAGTGGCATAACTCTAGACTTTGGCAGTGGCTTGATAGGACCCTCTTTAATTCCTTTTGGATCAATTAATGGTAGCTGTATCATTGATAAGAATTAAATTATAGATTCTGTCATACAACATTTTTAAAATTTATTAAACATTAACCCTCCCTTAGAAGCCCTCTCCAACACACATCTGATCCCCTCTATGATTACTAATGGTGAGAATCATTTACTCACTTTGCTTCCTATGAAAGCTAAGATCAGTAGTACTCTCAATAGCATGACAAATTTCGGCCCTGATGGCTACACGACCCATTTTTTTGGCATTATTGGCCTTTTATTAAGTCTGACCTTGTTGATGCTGTTGTTGACTTCTTTGATGGCAGCCCTTTACCTAGATAATTTTCTAGCACTTCTATTGTCCTCATTCCAAAAACTAATAATCCTGATTCTTGGGGAGATCTTAGACTTATTAGCTTTTGCACCTTCTTTCAAAAACTCTTTGCTAAATTAATTAATGATAGGATAAGTCCGTTGCTCCCTAAAATTATTTCTCCTAACCAAATTGGCTTCATTAAAAATAGAGCTATATCTGACAATATCCTTCTTGCCCAAGAGCTGGTTCATGACATTGATGTTCCTACTAGAGATGGCAACATCCTCCTCAAACTGGATATCTCTAAAGCCTTTGATAACCTCTGAGATTTCCTCTTTCAAATCTTACATTTGTTTGGGTTTTCGATAATTTCATCCGCCATCAAAATCAGACAATAATGTTTGGTTCTCTGTTATCATGAATGGTGAGTCCCTCAATTTTTTTACTTCAAGGCATGACTTGAGACAAGGAGACCCCATATCACCCTCTCTTTTTATTCTTATTGTTGAATATCTTTCAAGGAGCCTGAATGATCTTTTCAATAAAAATCCTACCATGTTTTTTAAAATTCATGGTGGTATCTCTGTTTCTCATCTCAATTTTGCGGATGATTTTATAATCTTTTGCAATGCATCTATTCATCACATTAAAACTATTAAGAACCTTTTAAATGAATTTGGAAAAGAAACTGGCCTCTTTCTTAATGATGAAAAATGTTGTTTCATTCCTTTCGCTAAAATCCCTACCAATAGGCTCAACCAAATCTCCAGAATTACTAATTTTCAGCTACATCAACTTCCTATTAATTATCTTGGGGCTCCACTTTTTAAAGGTCAAAAAAGATCTCATCTTTTTGATGATCTTATCTAGAAAATCTTCAATAAAATTTCTTTTTGGGAATTTCATTTACTCTCTTTCGGTGGTAGGCTCACCTTGATTAAGAGCACGCTTAATTCCATGCCTTTATATCTCATCCAAACCATTATGCCAACCATTTTTCTATCATTTAACAGAATTGAGCATCTCTTTAACAAATTTTTTTGGGGCTCTAATTACTCCTCTAAAATAATGCACTAGACCTCTTGGGTTAAAAGTTGTGGCACTCTCGCCGAAGGTGGTCTTGGATGTAAGCCAATCAAAGAAGCTATCACTGCCTTTTCCTATAAACTATGGTGGAATTTTAGGAGAAACAATAGTCTTTGGGCTAATTTCATGATCTAATATTGTCGTGTAACACCCCTCATTTGTCACTATAAAGCGGAGACTCTCCTGTTGGAAAAGACTTTGTTCTCAAATGGGATGTCAATCCTTAATTTTTTGGGGATTAACTCGGTTCCTCATTCTTTTGGCAAGATAACTGAGTGGATGTGGGTCCATTGACGACTTACTCTCCACATTCCACTGCTATTAAAGTGAAATCTTTCTAGTAATAATATGTGGAATAATAGTAAGCTTATTGATTATATTCCTTCTTTTCTCTTGAACAAACTCACTACTATTCCTATCATTCCTACCAATCAAGATCAGATCCTTTTTAAGCTCTCACATAATAGTGATTTCAACTTTAAAAATATTTGGCTTCACATTAAAGAAACTCATGTTTCTTCCAATGTGTTTCTCAAACTTTGGAATATCACTATCCCTACTTCTTATTCTGTCTTACTTGGCATTTTGAAAAACTTCATCTCTGTTGACTCCTTGTTGTGGGATAAAAGTTTTCAATTACCTTCAAAATACCAATGCTACTTTCATATTGAGAATTTGAACCGTGTCTTTGTTAACGAGGCCATTTCTTCTAAACTCTGGATTTGGTATGATGATCTCTTTAACATTGTCATTTTCAATGGCTCCCTAACTTTATATCAACCTCTTGAAGTTTATTTTGACAACACTATTAAAAGTCACATTAAAGTCATAACTGCTATCACCCTTATTTGGTTCATATGGATGGACATAAATGATACAAAACATTGTGAGATCCCTATGAACCACATGAGAATAATTGCTAGAATTAAAAACAAAATTTGTGACTTGTTTAAGGTCAATCTCACTCACTACAAACATTTTAAAGGTTGTAAATTTATGGCCAATAAACTGGGTCTTAACTTACCGGATCAACCCTACTGTAGAAATGATAAGATTGTTTATTGGGTAAAATCTCATGATCATACTATTAAAATTAACACTGATGTCTCTGTCTCTCATAAAGGTTCAGGTTGTGGTGGCATTTTTAGAAATCTTCATAGTAAAGTCCTATGTGCTTTTGCCTACCCCTTAATTCTGTTTCCTTTCTGAGCTTATAGAAGTGTACAAAGCTCTTGATATTTTCCTTCAAAATGGTTGGCTCAATATTTAGATTGAGGTGGATGCCCTTCTGCTGATTGATCTTTTGACTTCCATCAAAATGAGCAACACTGAATTGTACTACCTTCTCAAGCAAACTAGAGCTCTTCTTACCCAACTTAATTTTAACATCACTCATGTATGGCATGAGGGCAATGCATGTGCTGATTATCTGGCCAATCTAGGTACTAGATTGGATGGAATAAAATTCTTTGATCAATTAACCCTTCCTAAACATTTGGATGGCTTGGTTAATCTAGACAATACTGGGTTTCCTTATCTCAGAAATTAATTCAACCTATTGGATTCACCTGTTTCAATACCTCTTTTATTACTTGATCATTTTCTATTTATTATTGTTATTTCTTTGGTCTCCAATATGTAGAGCAATAAATATAAAGAAGTGCAACTGAAGAATAAAGAGAAGAAGAAAGTACTGAACATGATGAATCTGACTAAATTGGTGTGTCATAAGTGGCATAGTCCTCGCTGACCTTCACTATCCGATAAGCTCTAGAGCTATATGTTGGCTCAGTAAAAGCCCCACTAGGTACGAGATCTCTCACCTCAGAAGTCTCCCAAAGATAATGGATAGAGTAAGGCTTAATAGGGAAGAGTGGCTCCACAGTAGGTGTAGCAAAATCTGAAGTAGTAGTATCAAAGGCAAGCACACTAGATGGCTCTGCCCTAAGGTCCTCAGTAGCATATCCAATACTAGCTGACACCAATAGTACCTCATTAGAAGTCATAAGTTATCATGGAAGTGGACTCATGGCACAATTAGTTAAAGCTCGAATAGGCTCTATAGGTCGACTACATCTATGTCTATGAGCTGGTGAAGAAATCTCAAAGTGGCTAGGAGCAGAATCCCTAGCTCTAACTCTACTATGAGGAGTGGTGTCCTTAGCCTTGACTTGCTCGTCAACTGGTGCATCTATCATGAATCAAATTAGAGTATCAAATACACTAAATATGTTTTAATAATACAAAAAATAGATGACATGAGTATTGAAAGAGACTAAGATATTGATTATACCTATAGCGCTGCTATCTCCTGTCAGTGGTGACCGATGATGGGTCCCCTGACCTCAAGAAACTCCCAAAGACCTCACTCTCCACTCATATATCTTCGTAGCATGCTCTAGGAAAGGACCAAAAGATAGTTGCACCCATGTGAGGTGAGTATAGCTAACCCCTGTGTGGCTCTATAGAGTAGCTGTCCAAAAATGAGAGCCAGTACCAAGTCTTAGTAAATGTTGCCAAACTGAGGCAAAGATAGTAAGTGTCTCCGTGAGGCACTACCCTAGCCTTCCTAACATCTATTATCCCTGGGATGAATGGTCGACCATCGTGAGTTGTACACTGAGAAAAGTTGAACTATCGTGCAACATGATTGGGCTGGTAGCCCTCAATGATAACTGATTGACAAAACCTGTAACACAACCAGCCTTGACGTATACTAAAAAGGCACTCGGCCACTCTCAATGTCTGTCGACTATAGAGAAGTGAGGCTCTACAACTCTCATCTAAGTCATCAGTATCAAAGGCAAGTCACAAATCCTATCCGACAGATCTCCACGAAGATCGTTCACAATCTCGACCGATAGCCTCCTCTAGGCTCGATGATAGATCGTCTTCTAGTTGAACATTCTCGTGTCAAGTGATTAGAGAAACAACATGTAAGAATTCAAGTTATAGCATAACAAAGTGTAAAAAAAGGAAGTTATATTAAGAAGCTGTAAAAAGAAGGGGAACCAAAAAATAGAGAAGAAAATCAATAAGGTCAACAAATTTTCAACAAACATGACTCATTCCATGTGTAAATCACATTTATTAGGGGCATTTATTGACCTCTATATATGTGTCATAAGTCAAGTCATGCCCACAAGCCAAATTTGATAGACTTCGGATGCAATACTGCATAAATTTGGGCTCAAAAAGCACTAGACATCATTGAAATTAGTCCAAATGGCCTCCGACTGATGAACAAACTTTGTCATCATGCTAAGAACATCAAAACTGGTCAAAATATAAATATTGCTAACTGATCAAGTGATCGAATCGTCAATATGTCTACACATATATTAAGGTCAAGATGCAACGATGTAAACCAAACAATCTTTATTCATAAAATTGATTGCACTGTTAGTTTTGAAATATCAAAATCTATCAAGTAAGATTATTCACACTCAATTCGGATAAGTATGCTAAAAAATTGAGCAGACAGAAGTGATAACGAGCATTTTGAGCTGAAATTGACCCAATTTGATGCTGACTTGAACCAAATGGCCTCCGATTATGAAGTGGACTGCAATGTTGCATTCGAAACATTGGAATAACCTTAAATCATTATATATATATATATATATATATATATATATATATATATATATATATATATATATATATATATATATATATATATATATATATATATATATATATATATATAAACCTTATATTGAGGTTGGCGTAAAGTTCATATTAAAGTCGATTAAGCAGTAAAAAATATATATTTAAAGGCCCTAATCTAATCCTAATGCCCTAAATCCCAAAAACTAGCCTCTCAATGCCCAGCATCTCCTTCAGAAATAACAATCCCTCATTAAACTCCCTCGACTTTCCTTCATGTGCTCCACTTTTGATCGGATTGAGCTCTCCCACTCCCTCTCTTTCATTTGAATGCACGAACTGCATGATCTCCTTAACCGATCTTGATTCTCTACCTTCAACCATCCCCTCCTTCCTCCTTCAGAAACGCAAGACAAAGGCAGGCTCTGATTTTCTCCTGCTTCTCCTTTTATCTCAAGACACTAACTTCACATCTCCTCTCTATTCAAATCACAAGGGGTTTCTTTCTCTTCTTCCTCTTCCCTCTTCATATTCTCTTCTTCACCTTCTCAATTTCTCTCTTTCTTCACCCTTCCAATCTGAAATTTCTTTCTTTCCCTCACCCTTCCAATCTAAAATTTCTCCATTTTCCTCACCCTTCCAATCCGAAATTTCTTCATTTCCCTCACCCTCAATCCGAAATTCCCTCTTTCCCTTACCCCCACCAAACCAAAAATCTCCATTTTCCTCTCATTTCTTTCAATCCAAAATTTCCCTCTTCCCTCCTTTCTTCTAAACCAAAAATTCCTCCCCTTCCAATTCCCTTTGCCATAGCCGAAGAGGAACACCATCATCAGGGGGGTTCTTCTCTTGATTTCTGGCATCTCCCTCTTAGTCTCCTTCCAATCTTTCCTTTTTCACAATCAGAGAGGAACACCATCATCAGGCAGGTTGTCCTCTTGGTTTCTGGCATTTCCATCTCCTTATCGATCATTGTAGGGGCACAAAAAATAAGTCTGAACATGTGTGATGTGAATATGAAGTATATATATATATATATATATATATATATATATATATATATATATATATATATATATATATATATATATATATATATATATATATATATATATATATAATCGTATAGTGTTTCTTTGGGTTTGAAGGCCTCATCATGCTCATCAGGGCGTAACGAGATGAAAATGGGCTGAGGTGTTGTAAAACACCAATCATCACGCTCATCAGGGCGTGACAAAAAGGTCCCCCAAAATTGTTAGATGTCGCTACCCTAGCCGAAATGCTGCCGAAATTTTGACTGAAATTTTGGACTTAAGCAAATTAAAATAAAAATTATCTAAGCTTAAAACTAAATAAGAAATGCATAATAAATACAACGATAAGCCTTAAATAAAAAAAATAGATGGAGAATATTAAAGAAAGTTTGAAAGAAATAAAACACTTACTCGAAATAGAATTAGATTCTCTCCCCTCTCAGACTCTAAAACAACACAACTTCTCAAACAAAGTGGAATAAAATGAAAGACTCCCTCTTAGCCTTATTTATAGAGATTGGAGGGAGTAATGAGGGACCCATTCTTATAAAAAATTAAAATTAAGTAACTTCTTAATAAAGTGAGTCTGTGTTCTTGCAAATTCCAAACAATAAAAGGGATGGAGAACTAAATAAATTTTAACTAAGATAGGCGGAGTTAAATGTTAAATTCATAAATGAATTATAACAAAATGTGAAGTTCAGTCATTCACTAGTCTACCACTTAAGGATATGAAATTAAATTCAAGGGTAGAAATTTTATTTTGAATATTATATATTACCACATCAAAAAGATGGGATCTCTTTTGACCACAATATAAAGGAGAGCCTAAATATATAATAAGAAGATTTTGATGATAAAAATAAGTAATATCCTTAATTATACTATTTCTTTGAACAAAAGTAGAAGTAGAAGTGATAAAACAACTTTTATGATTAGTAATCACAAGGCCACTATCCTTTTCAAGTTTATTTGAAAAACTCTTATGCTTTTTAACATAATGTAACTAGCCATTACAAAATATTAGGAAATCAGAAAAATTAAGTGAGAGACCAAACCAAAAGATTAAGTGAATGAAATAAATATTCAATCACAATAATAAAAGTGAATGAGAAAGAGGATCACCTTGTCTTATACCTTGAGAGGAATTAAAGAAGCCAAACTTTTTAGCATTGATAACTAATGAAAACCAAACATTTATAATTTTATTGTTAACCAAAGAAACAAAATGATTAGAGAAACCAAATAAAGTAATAATACTATTAAGAAAATCCCAAGAAATGTTATCATAAGCTTTGGTGATGTCAAGCTTAAGAAGTAAATTGCTACCTCTAGTTTTAACATTCAAATCTTGAATCAATTCTTAAGCAAGCAAGATGTTATCCGGAATAGCTCTACCTTTCACAAAGCCAATTTGATTAGGAGAGATAAACTTAGGAAGAAACTTAATAAGCCTTATTAGTCAAAATTTTAGAAATAAATTTATTAAAAAAAGTATAAAGACTAATAGGTCAAAAGTCATTCCAAAAGTCAAGATTATCTTTCATAGGAATAAGAATTATAGAAGTGCTAGCAAAATATTTAGGAATATAATTCCATTGAATAAAAATCCTTAACAACATTAACAAAATCAGCCTTAAAAATAAACCAAGCTTTTTGAAAGAATAAAGTAGTGTAACCATCCGACCCTAAAATAGAATCAGCATTCATACCATTATGAATATTAAAAATTTCCTCATTAGAAGGAGGAGGAACCAAGCACTCATTCTAAAGTCTTAAAAGAAGAAATGATAGAGGGATTAGATAAATGCTCAAGTTGAAAATTTTATTTTAAAGTTTTTAAAGAAACTAAGAGCAGAAGAGAATATATCCGCTTTTTCAATAAGCCAAGAACAATCCAAATTCTTGATTTTATGAATGCGACCAAGAACACACCTTTTCATTACCAAAGCATGAAAATATTTAGTGTATCTTTCCCCCTCAGAAAAATGATTAGAGGCAGCTTTTTGTCTCCAATATGTCTCCTCCATATCCTGAAACTTAATGAGATTATCTTTATCTTCAACAAAGTTAAAATAAAAAGAAGAATCAATAATAACTAATTTTTCCAAATCTTTCACCCTTTGTTCCATATTTATTATATTATCAAAAAGATTTTTAATGTAGTTTATGTTCCAAAGTGATATTATGCTTAAGCCTTTAAGCTTAAGCTAAAATCTCATACTAATTGCATAATCATTAAGAAAGAGGAGTTTTTAATTGGTTTATTAGGTTTAGTTATTGATTTAGTTTTAGTTTAAGTTTGGGTAGGGTTTAGTTAGTTTAGTTTAATTTTAATTTAGTTTTATTAGTTTGAGTTAGTTTTTATTTTATTAGTTTTATTAATTAGTTTTATTATTAGTTAGTTAGTAGTTTAGTTATATTGTAGTTTAGTTAGATTTTAGTTATGGTAGGGTTTAGTTTTTAGATACAAGTTATTTAGTTATTAGTTTATTATCAGGATGGTTTAATTATTAGTGAAATTAGCTTAATTAGGCTCAGTGGTTAGGGTTTAGTTTTAATTTTATCAATTCCACCTATTAGTTATTAGCTTTGTTATATTATTATTACTATTAGGATTAGTGTCATGCAGTTAGCTCAGGCCTAGGGAAGTTTAATTTAGCTTATAGTCATTTAGCCTAGCCTTAGCCTTAGTTTGACATTGGGAGAATTGGTCTTTATGCCAGCAAGCCTGGATCTAGCCCTTAGCATCTTTAGCTCTTTTAGTGTCAGTGTCCTGTGGCCTAGGGGTCCAGGGCTGTAAGTGTATTCCTCCAGGGTTTGATCTCAGGGCCCTCTTAATGACATTATAGCCTAATATTAGTTTTTATTAGCCCATCAGCCTCATCAGGATAATGGGCTAGCCAGTTTAAACTAGCCCTATAGCTCAGGGGCCTAGGGTCCTAGGTTTAGCTTGACTACCAACTAGTTTATATCATTAGTTGCTCACCTAACTGATTAGTTTTCCTTAGTGGGTGCGCTTTGTAAGGCCTAGGGGTCCAGTCTTACTCCAGGCCATTCAGGGCCCTCAGGCAATAGATTTGCCTAAAGCTGTCCCTAGATAGCTGGGGTACTTCTATTAGCGCTATCAGAATTTGACAAATCCATTATTACCATTGCTTAGGGGTCTTTACCATCAGTCTGGTGCAGTAACTTTTAAATTTTAGCTTTCTTCCAGCTCACAGCTAACAGTATTTATCTCCTTAGTGGGCTTCTAGTTTCAGGTGGCTCCTAGGGCCCAGGGGCCCAGAGGGCCCATGGTAAGGCTCAGTGGCATGCTGTATTGCCCATGGCTAGGTCTCTTTTAGCCTTAGCTCTTAGCCAGTGGGGCCTTAGCCCAGGGCTTCACTTAGCCTAGCTAGTTTACTAGCTCCTTAATTAGCATCATTAATCATAGTAGTTAGTTAGCCTAGGCACAAGCTCATTAGTCCAAATTAGTTAGCTAGCCATTATAGTTAGCTATTTAATCATTATTCAGGGTCAGCCTAGTGCTCAGCCTTTAGGGCTCAGATTCCTGCCTAGGCCTATTCATTTTAGCTCTTAGCTAATAGTCATTTAGCCTAGCTCAGCTCCACCTAATTCATTATTAGTATTTAATTCATTAGTCTTTACTATCACCAGTCAGCCCCAATCTAGTTAGCCATTTAGTCATTATTAGTTAGCCTTTAGTAGTCAGCCTAAGTTGGGCCCAGCCTTAGTGGGCTCAGTGGCCTAGGCCTAGCTAGCTCAGGGGCCTGCCCAGTGAACAGCCCAGTGGGGCCTGGGCCTGTTTAGGCCTGTCATTAGTCTTAGCCTAATTTCATTTAGCCTAGTCATTATAGCTTATTAGCTATTAGTCATTAGCCAGGCCTACTAATCATTTAGCCTATAAGTCATCAGCTCAGGTGGCCTGGTGGCCTATGCCTTAGTTTTATTTATTTGTATTATATATTAGTTAGCCATTAGTGTCATAGTTTAGTTAGTTTATGTTATTATAGTTAATTAGTTAGTTTTCAGACATTAGTTTATTACTCTAGTTAAGTTAGTTTGTCTAGTTTAGATCTGGCTAATCAGTTTGTGGCCTTTTATAGTTATTTAGCACAGTTTTAGGTTTAGGGCCTAGATTAGTTAATTATTATCATTAGTTTGGGTTAGTTTAATTTAATTATTTAATAGTTTAGTATTAGCCTAGTTTTAGTTTTAATTAGTTTACCCAGTTTATTAATAATCTTTAATTTATTAGTTAGTTAATTGGTTATTAATTAGTTTTAATTTTAGTTTTTAGTTAATGCTAGTTGGGTTATTAGTAGTTTATTATTGGCCTTTTATTATTAGTTTTATTTTAATTTAGTTTAGTTTTAGCTATTTGGGCCTAGTTATTTTAGTTTAGTTAATTTATTATTTGTCATTTTAGCCTAGTCAGCTTATTAGTTAGTTTTATTTTAGCCAATAGCCTAGTCATAGTCTCAGGGCCACAGTCAGTTAGCCTAAATGGGCTCAGGCCCAGTCAGCCTAGCTCAGCCTATTAGCCTAGTTCAGCCCAGGTCAGCCTTAGGCCCAGTTAGCCCCAAGTGGCCTGGCTTCAGCTTAGTTAGCCAGTGGCCAGTTTTAGCCTATAGCTAGCCTAGTCATTAGTTTAGCCAGCCAATAGTCATTAGTTTAGACAGGCCTAGTCATTACACAATAGTCAATTAGATCAGTTCAGCCTTAATCCATTAGCCAGTATCATTAGTCTAACAGGTATCAATCATTTCAGCCCAGGGCCCAGCCCAGCCTAGAATCAGCTCAGGGCCTAGGCCCAGTTAGCCTATCAGTAGCTCCTTTTAGCTCTAGTCAGGCCTTAGCTTAGCCTCAGTTAGCTCCATTTTCATCCAGCCTAGTGGCCCAGTTTAGCCTCACCAGTTTAGTATTAGTCATTGGGCCCAGGGCCAGGGCTCAGGTTTAGTTTAGCCTAACTAGTCTTAGTCAGTCAGCTAGTTGTAGGCCCAGTGGCTCAGGGTCTAGTATCAGTCAAGTGGTCAAGGTAGCCTTAGCCAATAGCCAATCAGCCTAATAGTAACCTGATCAGCCAGTCATTTAGCCTTTTAGCCTAGCCTAGTTAGTAGCTCAGGCCCAGGCCAGGGCCCAGATTTAGATTTAGGCCTTAGGCTCAGCTCAGGCCTTAATCAGGCAGCCTTTAGCTCAGTTAATCCCCAGTCAGCTCAGGGCCCAGGGCCCAGGGCTCAGTTGTGGCCTAGGTTCAGCTAGCTTCCACCAGCTCAGCTCAGCCTCAGGATCTAGTCACCATGGCTCAGGGCCTGGCAATAGCCTTAGGCCATCAGCCCAAGCATATCATTTAGCCAATAGCCAATCAGTCAGCCTCAGGCCTTGGCCTAAGCCTCAGGGTTGGGCCCAGGGTTAGCTAGCCTTAGTCAGTTAGCCTACCATGTGGGCCTAAGTATTCATTAGGGCCCAGGGCCCAGGGTTTAGTCTAGTTGCTCTAGTTTAGTTGGGCCTAGTCAACAGCCTGCCATCTTAGTTAGTCAGCCTAGTTATTAGTAGTGCCTAAGTCTGAGGCCTCAGGTTTGGGTGGGGTCTGGGGCTCAGTGGTTTGAGGTAAGGGCCCAGGGTGTGGCCCAGGTCAGGTTAGATCTGAGTAGGGTTGTGTGCAGGTGGGTAATGAGGGTTTAGGGTTTATGATTTTTTTAAAAAAAATTAGCAAACCAGGTAGTTTATTTAGTATCTTTATTTGAGTTTATTTTTATTATTTTATTTTTAGGTTTATTTTATTTTATTTAATTTAATTTATTTTATTTTAAATTTTTATTTTGTTTATGTTTTATTTAATTTTATTTTATGTTTAGGTTTATTTTTTAGAGTTTTATTTTATTTTATTTTTTAGATTTAGGTTTAGTTTAGGATTTTATTTTATTTTTTAGGTTTACGTTTTAGGTTCTTATTTTAGGTCTATTTTTAGAATTTATTTTAGTTTAGGTTTAGATTATTTTTTTTTATTTTATTATACTTAATTTTTTTAACTTCGTTTAGTTTATTTTATGTTTAGGTTTAGGTTTTTTTTGTTTTTAGTTTATTTTAGTTTAGGTCTAGTTTATTTTATTTTGTTTATTTCAATTTTATTTTAGGTTTGTGTTTTTTTTAGTTTATTAATTTTATTTTATTTATTATTAGTTATATTAGGTTTATTTTTAGGCTCAAATTTTTTTTTTAGATTTATTTTATTTATAGTTTTTATTTATTTAGGTTTCTTATTCTTAGTTTATTCATTTTATTTAGTTTTATGTTTCTTTTTATTTTATTTTTATTTTATTTATTTTATTTTATTTTATATTCATGTTTTATTTGCCTTAGTTTAGTTTTTTTCCATTATTTTATCTCTTTTAGTTTAGGTTTGCTCTATTTATTCTAATCTAGCTTTATTTTCATTTCAGCCTAGGTTTTTGGCCTAGAGCCTAGATTTAGGGCTCTATGGCTCTGGGGTCAGTGGTTTGTGGTTTTATGATCTAGTGTGTGGTTAATGCTGGGCCAGGGCGTGGCTCAGTGCTTCAGCTCTTAATGCTTAACACTTGGGTTTGCTGCCTAGGTTTGGCTAGCTATGGCTTCAGTGTTTATTTAATGCTTTGAAAATTCCCAGCCTTTGTGGCTCAGGCTCAAGCCTTGT